>JAOEGT010058471.1:0-18121 GCA_025447795.1 Speoplatyrhinus poulsoni
ATATGGGCATGCAATTTCAGTGCAAGTATTAGCTCCTGGTTGTAGATAAATAATCAATATACAATCGAGACATGTTAAAATATGATATTATGATATTATGATTTTACCTGAAATCATAAAATGTAATAGTTTCAGTTATATTTCGGTATAGGCTGCGTGTAGCCTACGATTTCCTATGAAGTAATTCACGTCACGTGTTCCTACACAAGGCCGAGCAAAGGCTTTAGTTCTTGAGTTCAAACAAAGAAAAACACGCAAGAGGTTTCGTCCCGGGCGAGGATTCTGGAGTTTGCTCTCGCTTTTAAGGAATGAAGCAGCCTTTAGTTTTGGTTGGTTGGGGTTTTGCCTTCTAGGGGTGTCTATCTTTTTACACTATTTTAGAGATTATTTGGTTTCATAATTGAACTCCTAAGTCTGTTGTCACAGGTACATATGAGGAAAGTAAAAAGTAAAGAACACATAATTACACAAAAATCAACATTAAAATAAAAGCATAGAAAATAAACACTTCATGTGTGCTCCTCAGTGTCGCGTTGCACGGAGGTGAGGACCCAAACACGAGACTCGTAGCGATAATTCACACAAGGTTTATTCAAAAAATTGAAAAAAGGCAGGAACACGGGGAACAGCGCAACATTGACAACAAACATTAACATCCACATCAACAATAACCGACACAGGACTGGGGAAAACACTGGGGCTAAATACACAAGTAGACAAGACAGGAGGACAGACCATTGGCTCACAACAACGAGGAACAGGTGCAGCACATTAGACGTGATTACACAGACACGGGTGGAATTATCGAGACTGGGAAACACGGGGCAGGGAGTGACGGGCCAACAGGCTTGATATACAAGGTAAACACATGAAGTGACGAGACTAGCACAGGACAGGGATCACGAGACATTATACTCAGAGCATGGGGCCTGAGATAGACCAGGAGACTGGTGTGACCTCTGGGTGTGAGAGGGGGCTGCAGGTTATGAATATTTCAACACTAAACAAGATATGTTTTGGCACTCTTAAGCTTATGATACAAACGCCAGCTTCCGTTTTACTGTGAGGGAGAGATTTTACTTTCACTATGGAAATTTACTCCTAAGAATGTAGCACAGCATATTTAGAGATTTTGGGAACATATTTTAGTTACTGCAGAAAAATACATATAATAGATAATAGATACAGTTGGACCAAGAGTGAGTTCATGAGGTGGGGCTTATAACACAAGGGTGATATCACCAAGCCTGTTCTTCTTTGTTCTTTGGTCGATGGGGGGGAGAGAAACTCACCCCTCACCCAACCCTAACCCAAATGTTTACACATGTCCCTGAACAACACTGCCTGGCTAGCCTATTATGATCTAAAATAACTACATTTGAGGATCAATCACACCTGTTCCCACTTGCTACTGAACAACAATTCCCCAAAACATTCCAGAACATGCAAAACATGTTTCTGCCTAATGGAACAAACTATTTGGGCACACAAAAAAGCTTAAGTTACATTTATTTTGTATTTACTGATAAGATACTGTTAGGGCTGGACGATATGGCCAAAATCTATACCACAATATATATTTCATAATTTCTGTCCATTTAGTATATTTCCGATATTGATATGAACAATATAAGCCTCGGAAAAACTGTTAACAACACCCACAATGGAGTACTTCAAACTGCTGAAAAATGCATTTGCCAAGTCTATGAAACCTCCTATGAAGGTATAATGTTTTAGAAATAAAATAAGTACAAATAAATGCTGTACAAACATACAAATACAAACAAGAAATGTGAACTTACAGTAACTAAACAAAACTCTCAATGTATTATTTTTTTTCTGTTAGTACTATAAATTATGAAGGCTATATTTATGTCTGCCAGAAAGTGTCAGTAGAGTTCTGGTGTGCATGTGACTAGCACTGTGGTCCCATGAATTAGAGCAGCCAAGTTCCACAGTAGACATTACTGACTGTATTAGCTGAGGAAGCTGACAAAATACATAATATTAAGCCTTTCTGTTACATTGCTGTTAGGTGAGAGAGATGATAAAATTGTTTGGCACGTGAAAACAGCCCACTGCATAGCACTGGCTGCCCCTGTAGTCTGTAGTGCAAGTCATCATGCATGTAGTTTATTTTCTTTCTGTTTGCCTTGAATACAGCCGGCAGGGCTATACACTGACTTTTTTCACCAGGAGCACACTTGCTCCTAAGTTAAAACATATTCAAAAAATATGGAAGGGCAGTCGAAATTCTATTTATTACGGGCGAGCATAACTGGTATGCAATTATTCAACTTTAGTATGTTGGTTTCATTGTATGTTAATCTCTATAGTATTATGTCTGAATGGCTTGGTTTTTGACATAGGAGAGATGATTAGGCCTACATTATCAGGTTTATGACCTATCATAAAATATCTGCTGTAGACAGTTTCCACACTTATTCCATATTAATAAAACCTCTGCAGTAGTTAGGAGCTAGTGCCTCCATATTTCATGTGGAGGTATTCAAGGTAGAGAAGGACAACCAGCACAATAGACTAGAATATAGGAGCAATAATATTTGAGCAAACCTAATTTCAATGGACCCATATCTTGAAAAGCGGCCGAAATGGGTTTTCTTATGAGGGTGGCAGGCATCTCCCTTAGATAGGGTGAGAAGCTCGGCCATCCGTGAGGAACTCTGAATAGAGCCGCTGCTCCTTTGCTTCGAAAGGAGCCAGTTGAGCTGGTACGGGCATCTGGTAAGGATACCCCCTGGGCGCCTCCCTAGGGAGGTGTTCCAGACACGTCCAGCTGGGAAGAGGCCTCGGGGAAGACCCAGGACTAGGTGGAGAGATTATATCTCCACATTGGCCTGGGAACACCTCGGGATCCCTCAGTCAGAGCTGGATAACGTGGCTTTGGAAAGAGAAATTTGGGGTCCCCTGCTGGAGCTGCTGCCCCCACAACCCGACTACGGATAAGTGGATGAAGAGGGATGGATGGATATCTTGAAAAGTGAGGCTATACAACTTCCTATTTTGAATAAAAGCCAAATGAAACAATGTAACGTGTACTATTACTGTACTATAGAGATCATATTGTGACGGCGTACAATGTAGCTTCACGTGAGTGTATGATAAACACTGGTTTTTATCGTAATTGCACAAGCTTGCGGCACAATTTAAACGCTGGCTGGTGGCGTGATCGCAGTCACATATCTACCTCTAACCTAGGAGCATGAATCATTCACCTGCTTTTTTTCACCAGTTTTGCTAGTGTCTTGCCAGTTAGCTTTATGACGAGGTAGCTAATATGGGAGTATGTTTGAGACCTGATTCGAACAGCTGAACACACTTTTCTATGCCCGTGGATTGGAGTGTAGTTATTCTAAACACAATTACACACTCACCCTGTTGGAAGTGAAACCACGTTATGAACAGTTACCTATTACACGCCGCACGATTGTCATTGTGCACAGAGATTTCATAACAATGTGCAACTGCACATATTTGAGCTGTGTCACTTGCACAAATATTTTTTCATGTTTTTTCACCAAGATTTTTAGTCACATTTGCGAGTGAACTGGTCGCACTGTATAACTCTGCAGCTGAATGCGGCGGACATCATTCAGTGAGCTTGTCGAAATTCCAGAAATACATTTTAAAATCTTATCACCGTTATTAAAAAAATTTATTTTGCGGTATATATTGATATTGAATTATTGTCCAGCCCTAGATACTGTACATGTAGGGCTTCAAATACTGTTAATTAGGGTTAGGGTTATAAATAATATTTCATGTATTAAATTCTGAAATACAAATACTAAATAATAAATCATCAAATATTATATTTATATTATTTTTTGACTCCATTTGGGCACATGTAAGAAGTACACCGTGCCCCTCCCCCACTTCTTCATGAATAAATGCTACTGCTACAAACCGTGATTACAAGGTTGCAACAACAATATCACAAACTCAAAATCCAATGTTATAAATTTATTCCACAGTTATTGAATATCTACATGTTGTAGATATTATAGATCATTGTTTAGTACAGCACTAAACTGTACTCATAGCAGAAACTTACATCATAATAAAGAGAGAGGTTAAGATTTATTTTTGTCATTCCAAAACACATAATAGTTGTGATTGGAAATTGAGGTTCATGGTCGCATGAAGATATGAAAATGTAATTCTGCAATCTTTTACCATGATGTGTAAGCGGAGTACACATGGTCAGATGTTTTAATAAATGTGATCATTTGTACAACCACAAACCTTTTGTCATCATTGCACGACATTCAAAACGTAATTTGGCACTGTTTACACTCAACAACAGTTTTGTAAGCTTGTAAATTGAGTTACCAAAGTACTGGAAAAAAGTGCCTTGAGAGGTGGGCGAGGTGAGCTGACCAATCATGTCCCTCTACCAAAATCACAGCAAAACAATTATGTTTGGTTGGATGTAATGAGGTGAAATAAGTACAAGCGCAGAACTAACAATGACGAACAAAATTATTAACATGCACAAGCGATTGGCAATTAACATTAAACTGGACAAAACACTAATATACTGTCAAAGACACACAATAACTAATAGCACATCTCTCACTAGCACAAACATATACCCACACAACAGCCTGGTGTTTAGAACACCATCAAGGTACTGTAGAATGGGAAGGAGACTCCTGATGTTACACTGGATACATCAGTAAAGTTGCTGAGCAACATGACCCGACCCAATGCCATAGTGAAACAAAATCATGCTGGTTTTTGCTGTGGTTTTGGTAAAGGTTGCTGATTGTGTGACCACAAACCTTAAGACTTTCAAAACACAAGCTTTTTGTCCACTATTGTAATCCAATAAAGGTGAAGGCCTGTGTGTGTGAGAGACTGCGTGTGTGTGTGTGCAAGCATGCAGTAATGAAAAGGCCGTGAAATGCTTGTCCAGTGGATGGGGAAACAGGGAGTACAGGGCAAAGTGAGTGTTGTTAAAAGACGAGCAAAAACATGCCTTTGTGTTTGACACACCTGCCTCTCCAGCCACCAATACGCACACACCTCTGCATTGATGGGTCAGTCTCACAAGGAATCCACTAGTGTTCTACTGTACTCTAATTCTATCAGTTGTTTTAGTCACTCGTGTCTGTTGGTGCGTTTCATGATCATTCCTATATTCCGTCATTCAATGTTTTTATGCTTTTCTTTCCGTACCGCTATTCTGTTTCCAGTCAGTGGAGTAAATGGCCAGATTCATAAGAGTGGGGGATGCATGGGCAGGACAAGAGGATATGATACCAGTGGGAGAAGAGAGGATGTCAGGCATCTCCCGTTCATCAGCAGAGAGAGAGAGAGAGAGAAAGAAAATGGGGGAAGTGCAGTGGGGAGTGAGAAAACGCGATGGAAGAAGGAGAGAAACATAGATGGATTGGGAGCAGGGGAATTGGCGGGAAGGAGAAACCAGAGAGACCAGGAGCACACAAACTCTGTTTAATTCCCTCACACAGACGCAGCCTGCTATGCTAGAAGCCAACATCCCCATTATAAAACACACTGACAATTTTCTGCCTTCCTCACGCTCCAGTGATCGCGCTCACACTGAGTCACACCACGTGCACACTGCAGACACGGTGCGCGCACACACACACACTCTCCCTCTCCCTTTCGCTTTCCCTGTCTCTCACTCTTTCGCGCTCACTCTCCCTATCAGCGCTCGCTACCGACCTTCCGTGAGCACTCTTGTTTCCAGCGTCGGGGACTGGTCGCCCGGTCTGAACCTCTGCCTTGCTGCTGCTCTCTTTCCTCTGTTTCTCTCTGCTTCTGCCTCTCCCTCCACCCTGCTACCTCTCTTTCTTCACCTGTCCATGCTTCTGTGTGGTGCGCTCACTCTCGCTCCCTCCGTCTTCCAAACTACGAAGTAGCTGAATTAGCTCGGGACAAGGCGCGGGGATAACAGCCAGCCGGGCGTGTGCGTGGCGTGCGTGCCTGCGTGCGTGGAGGGGTTTTCTCAAGGCGTTGAGTGGTAACGAGGGGAGCCGCGAGCGACGACATGCAGCATCCTCTGGCGGGAGGCACGTGCGTGGCGCTGCCCAACGTGGACGCCTGTCCGCCGCTGTCCTGCGCTGCGCTCACCTTCATGTACCTGCAGGTGAGTGGCGCATGCATGCGTCTCTTAGTGTGTGCTTGAAGGTGTGTGTGTGTGTGCGCGTGCGTGCACGTGTGTGTGTGTGCATGCGCACGCGCACAAGAGTTTATGTTCTAAGTATTGTGCTCTGTATGGGCTTGGTAGTACACAAGCACACACATATGCACACACGCGCACGCACACACACGCACACACACACACACACACACACACATTTTTTGCCAATCTGGTGGAATGTAAAGTAGTGAATCATCTTTTGCAGATTCAGATAAATGTTTACTTTTTTGTGACTCATTTCCTCTTGGATTATTATTATCACTATTGGATTATTATTATTATTATTATTATTATTATTGTATTATTATTATTAGCACTTTATTACATATCCCTTAATGATACCAAAGCATCTTGTTATTTATTTTGTTTCATTTAAAGGCTGGCTACTTATTTGTGACCTACAGTATCTTGACAAACGTGTCCTATCCTTGTTGGACCAAACATTGTTGTATTTGATTGGTGCAGACACTTATTGTTTCATTAGTATTACTGACACCATATTGTAGTAGGACAGTATTTGTGTCCTGGTCATGGACACTTAAAGGATTCATTCTTTTCAGTTTGCTATTGTTTTCCTTAAAGCCTAAAAACAAATGTGCAACCTTAATGTTCTTATATATATATATATATATATATATATATATATATATATAATTTAATAAATAGATTTCTATATGATTAATTGTATTTCCTTGTCAAACTAAAAGACATCCAAATGTACAATAGTACAGCTAGGGTTTCCCATGCTTTTACACTAACTGTAGTGTAAATATGAGAAACACAGTGCTGGCTTAGACCACACTGTTCAAACTTATTGCCGTCTATTGTAAATATACAGAATGGGCAAAATGGGCTTTGTGACCCAATGTTTCACAAGCTTTGGCATCATACCACGAGCCTGAAACAGCCATGTTGCAAAACACAGCAAGCAAAAAGACATGTTTTCATATCGCTAGAGGATGAAAGCGCTAAATTGTTAGAATTGTAGAAAGTGTCTTTTGAAATCAGACACTGTTACTGTATTAGGTAACGTTCTCACAAGCATGACTTTCCTCTGCAAAACTCTGTGTCTCTTTGTTTTCAGCCTGCCAGCACTGCATTATTGAACGTGTTAATGTGTTGGTTTGTTATGTTGGCACCGCAATTGTGAGTGTGTGAGATAGATAGAGAGCTTTTGTTTTTAAACTGTGATTGTGTGCGCATTACAGGATCCGTTAATGTGCTGATGTGTTGGTATATTATGCCTGAGCATTGTGTGTGTGTGTGTGTGTGCGGGCGCGCGCGCATTTGCTTGTGCCTTGCCTACATAAGGAATCTGGGTCTTTGAAGCTATATATAGTCAGGCCGTGTAAGACATTTTGAATACATCTGAAAGCCTTTGGGGATACACTCTCTGTGTGTGTGTGTGTGTGTGTGTGTGAGCCCGTGCGCGTGTGTGTCTGTGTCAGGGAGGGGAGGGGAGGATTGTTTTAATACCATACAGAATATCTTTTTTTTTTAAATACATTTACATTTTTATTGGCCTGGCCATGATTTGTAGGGCGATGTGCATATAGGCGTTTGATTTGTGTATGCTCGCCAGTCAGGAAGTGTGCGAATGGTGTGCTTATTGTGCACACACAGTCATTGCAGTCTCAAGCTTGCATCCCCCCCTCCACACACACACACACATACACACGCACACGCACATGCACACGCACACACACACACAGGAGGAAATTCAGTTATGGATATATATCCACTTTTACTGGCCTGTATTTATTTATTTATTTTTTACTATCAACAAAATAACTTAACGGATGCCTGTGTATTATCACAGCTTGACAATTAAGAATCAACTATATTTGTAAATTCAATTACATATGTTAAGGCAGGGGTCATTAAATATTTTCATAAAAATGTCCCCCAATTTGCAAAAACAGCAAAAAACAGCAAGCTGAAAAAAACAGCAAGCTGATATGAATCCAGTGACTATTATAATACATAAGCCTATTATAATTGAACAATAAACAGTATAATCAAAACAAGGATAATTAAAATTATTTATAGTGGATAGTAAAATGTATGTCTTCTTTCTGTTTTTTTTTTTTTTTTAAACAATCACACTGGATAGGCTAGTTTATGTTTTAAATTACATTTAGTTATAAGTTGCGAACCCGTTAATAAGCTCTGTTCAGAATTTAACTTTAAACTCAACATTTTGTTAAGGGATCTGGCATTTATTTAACATGCTTTAAATAACCATTCTGTGTTTCAGGTCTTTTTGTTGCATTTGTAAGCTTTTGTTATTGTGGCTTTCATGTTATTGTTTTGCGTATATAAATTATGACATAATGTATTTTGAATTTTATTAAGCTTTTACAGTCCTCTTTTTTGTCTGTTGCTGTTTGAGTGATATTCCAATTGATTTGTTGGTTCTTGTAACTGGGGGTGTGGTTTAGTTGTCTAGAGGAAAGATTAGTAAATACAGGGCCTATTTACGTGGCTGCCCTGCTGGTTCACAACACACCAGGTTCACATCAGGTTATTTGTTTATCTCTTAAGCTATTCAATGCAGCACGCCAGCCGGCACTGGGACAAGTGGCTTTCTCAAGCACTCACTTCACTTCAAATGGGCTATTTATACCGTCAGAGTGGTGCTGTTGTTGTGGGGAAACCGAGTCTTGTTGAGAGGCGGCTCTCGTTCAGAGAGTGGATTAAGAGTACTGTCGTTCAGACCTTTGGAGATAGAGAGAATGAAAGACTAGAAGTGGAAGAACATGGATGTGATTGAGGGAGGGCAAGAGAAAGTCATGTCTTTTGAGCTGTACAACAAACCAAGAAGAGGTGTTATTTTTCATGTCTGCCAAATCTCTCAGCATTTGAGAAACCTTCACAAAATGTATAGTTTGTACACAGAAGTTCAGACTCAGAATGTCAGACCACTGCATATGAACAATCAGACCTTACCGCACTGCATTCGTTGTATGGGCAAAGCAGGTTGTAATAGCATGGGAGAAGAGCAGAGCCTTAGATGCATGCGCGGGGCAGGACAAAAGATACCAAGGTTTTGCAAATGCAGTCCGGATTCTAACAGCCAACCATGTCTCAACAAAAAGCAGAATGGTACATCACACTGTACTGTAGGTTATCTACAAAGCTCATGTACTGTATGTACATTTTGTTGAAGCATGTACACATTATAATTACACCTATTTTGCATGTAAAAAAGGTTTCGTTAAAGATGTTGTATTTTCATGTCAGGTATGAAGTGAAGAACTTGTATTGTCCCTGACTCTGTAAATGGGAACACAAACAAAGTATGCATGTCCAATGTGTGGGCGGAACTTCTGAGGGAGCACCCTATGGCATTGAAGGGCGATATGGTTTTGTTTTAATCTAGGTATATTAACAATTTTTCTCCAGCATTACTTACTCTAAATTTAAACTTCTTGTCATATATAAATTTGGATTTTTCATCAAATCTGAATTACACTAAGAGTATTATTGTGAAACACTTGGCAAATTCCAAAGTATTCTGACATATCGGTTCTTTACAGAAATAGCAGAAACACCCAAGTTTTCTATGCTGCATAAATCAGTAATACAAATTATTTGTAGTGGGGCTTTGCTGTCAATCACTGCTCTGAATACTCTGAACGTGTGTGTGTGGGTGTGTCCGTGCGCCAGCCATGAGAGATTTCAGGTACACACCGTGTCCGTGTAATGGATCCCAGCTTCAAATTATTTGATAACAGATTTGTGTAAAGGAAATAATTACTGTGCTTGACTGTGCTGGCCATACTTTGATTGTAATACTAATATGTTTGCTGACAGCTGACATGACATTTAACATGGCACACACCAAACGCATATGTACAAATTCAATGATACCTTAATGGTATTATCCTGGTGTATGTGGGTGTAAAACAATACCATCTGTATAGTCACTTGTCCTGTATGTACCTGTAGTATATCACATATATAAGGTGTGTTCATCTGTGTGATTTTATATTTACCTAATATACGGTATCTTCAGTTAGTAATTCCATTGGCTTTCCATTGGTTATGCTCGGTGTGTGTGTGTGTGTGTGTGTGTGTGTGTGTGTGTGTGGGGGGGGGGTGGGGGTGGCTCACGTGTTTAGGATTTAGACAGTAGCTCAACACTGTACTGTAGGTGGGTGAAAAATAAAAAGATGAGATAATCCTGGTGTAATAACCTGGGGGGTATGTTTTACAAACCTGGCTTAGCCTTGGCCTGTCTTAAGTCCCTGATGAAACCATTTCAACAAGCCAACTAAAAAAGGTGCCAGTTTGGTTTCTATTACTAGGTTAGCTAGGTTTCCTCCTAGCCTGGTCTAGCGCAGGTTAGATGTGTCTAAGCATGGATTCAACTAGTATTATGGGTTCAAGCATTTCTCATTGTGTAACCTAACCATTCAGCAGTACGACAGCACAATTACTGTACATTGGATTCCACGGGTCACTCTGCGGTGTAATCATATTGTATCATGAATATAAACTAAGAGTAGCCTATCCTTGTCTAAATGTGTTTGTGATCGTAGTGCAGTACAGTAAACCTCTAAATGTTGCAATGTCGCACTTTACTAACTTTATTTAGTATGTCTAGCCTAATTAACATTGGAAAGTTAGTGACCTAGAATAAGTTAAAAGCCACTGGCTTAGAAAACATATTTACACACACAGTGTACATATGGAATAGAAAACATATTCCAAATTAAAATATTGTTGCATAGGCCTATTGGAAGATAACAATTGCATACAGGATTTTATATAATATATATAATATAATAATAATAATAATAATAATAATATATATTATATATATTTTATATATATAATTCAGTTTGGATGTTTAATTGGATATATATATAATTGGATATATATATATATATATATATATATATATAGACAGTAAGCATGCATCTCTCGTTTTATTGTTGTGTATTCTGGAGCAAAATGCCTAAACATCTATCATCTCCTTCAATTGTAATTACTGTTAAGTCACTATATAACCTAATTGTAATTAAATGTCCACTTGAGGGAGACAATGCAACACTCATACTCATGTCAAGCTTACAGTATGAATGAAAATACTGCATGTTTCTGTTATAATATTCCACTGCTGTATAGTGTGTAATGTTTTTATACCAGTAGTAAATAAATGCATAAGTGGGATATTCCTCTACCTGTCTGAATATGGAACGTTGGGAGTTTTTCCTCAATCCTCTAAAATATTGAGAGTGCCC
The DNA here is from genome assembly GCA_025447795.1 of Speoplatyrhinus poulsoni. Lineage (NCBI taxonomy): Eukaryota > Metazoa > Chordata > Actinopteri > Percopsiformes > Amblyopsidae > Speoplatyrhinus > Speoplatyrhinus poulsoni. Next base: position 11,440 of record JAOEGT010058471.1, read on the forward strand.
ATATAAATCTGGCAAAACTGAAGCTAATTCAGTCAGGCTGTATTAGCTTCAGCACACTTCTATGAAACCCACTTCTGAAAACCACTTCTCTGGTTGCAACTCATAGCTTACAGTATGCAAGCCACACCATTTTGATGAATCAGATGTGGTAGAACAGAAGTTAGTGGACTCTAATCAGCCATTAAAGCTGCAGCTGGTCAATAAGCCAGCATTCCTTTGTTGAACATTGCCTTTCAATTTGTACTGTGCACAATATATACTGCTGCTTATCTTGTTTAAGTAATGTTTTAGCACTATTGACCAATAGGATGGCACAAACAGAGAATGAGGGCGGGGCATTATAGCAGAAAGCTCAATTTGTAAATTGTCATGCCACAAACAAGGCATGGTAAAGAAATATGCACACTGTAGCAGCATACACACCTGGCTCTTGTGCTCCTCTGCTAGGCTCTGGGTTAGTAGAAGGGCACTTAGTCTCCACTGAGGTGTGTGTGCGCGTGCACGTGAGTGTGTGCATGCATGTTTGTGTGTGTATGCATGTTTGTGTGCATGCGTGCACTCAGGCACAATGGCCTTTAAATATTACACCATCAGCTCTTTCTTGATAGTTCCACATATGCTCTATTAATTTATGTGTGTGTGTGCGTGCGTGTGTTTGTGTGTGTAATAGAGAGAGCTTCTGTTCCATTGAGTTTTTTTTATCCTCCGATAAAACTGACGGATCACACTTAGCCAAATGAAAGTCACAGTTTAATATTGTATGGAGCTTTCTGTAGGAGGAATTAAATTTGACGGTGCTGTTTTCTGCATATAGTGCTAATATATTCTATAGCCAGTGGATATTAATTTGACAATGTTTTAGAAGCAGCAACAGACATTTTTGACACTTTAATTTGCCTCATATCAAAAAACAAGATGGTTCTGGTTAATTGTCAATGCCATAAATGAATGCTCTGTTTAAATAATGTTTAAATGCTGTAATCAGTAAATGAATCTTCAATACGATGAGTGAAACTACCTCTTCCTACTTATATCATGTCACACTGATGTGATGGCCAGTCAATCAAGAGTCATTAAAGGGGTGTATGATTCAGATGTCTAGTTTTGAGCTTTAAAATAACCAATCATTTTAGACTTATAATGTACATTAGCCTTCTTCAACTGGGCTAATCAGCAGTCATTGGCTCATTAATATGAGATGCTCGTATTAATGAGCCAATTTCTGCTGATTAGCCCAGTTGATAGCAGGAAAATGGGTGTGTCTGACAGTGTTGCTGAACCTTTTCTTAATGGTCAGGAATTAAATCAAAGGTACACAGCTTGGCCAGATTTAGAGCAATTTACTTATTTGTCCATTTTTGTAATCAAAGTGTCTTAAAAGAGGAAACCAATATTGTATCTGCTCTTTGGCAGAAATGTGGTTTTATGCCAGTATAGTGGCAGTGGCGTAGTGTGTAGAGGGGGAAATAGGTGATCAAGAAGTCGCTGGTTTGAACCCTGCTAACTCCTCACCAAATGTTGAGGTGTCCTTGAGCAAGACACCAAACCTAAACTGCTGCTGGTGTTCAGGTGGTGCCTTTGATGGCTGACACCACCATTGGTATATGAATGGGTCAATGTGTGTCAGTGCTTGGAGTGGCGGGAAGGTTGAAAAACACTATATAAATGCAGTCCATTTACCATGTTACTGTACAAATGTTGACAGAATTCTTTATTTATCCTTTGTTTTATAAGTTGTATGTATTTATATGACTTTACTGACTACAATATAATATAAATAATATGCCAGTTTGAATTATAGGGCAATACGTGGTCATGTCTCATGCTCTCTGTCACTTGGTGTTCATTGCACAGCCCGGTTCACCCCACTCGCCCACGCACGCACACACGCACGCACACGGCACGCGTACTCCACGGTTGTCTCCATAAAACGACACATCTCAGCCTGCATGGGTGAATGGAAAGGATCATGAAGAGGAAAAGAGAGAGAGTGATGGGGGTAATTGAATGGAGAAAAAGGATTAGAGAAAACAGCCGGACAGTCGTTTTAAAGCACAAACGTCCCACGACGTTGGCAAGATCTGTCTGGTTATACCTGATATGCAATGTTGTCACTAAATGTCACTCAGTCACAAATCACTTTTTAACAAGTTTCATCTTATGTTTTTTGTTGATTGTCTTCTTGTGTCTATGATTCAATTGTGCTCTATGACAAAAGATTGAGAATATATTTTCTGCTGCTCTGTTTGAATGAATGGACCGTTCATCAGGAGTGAGTTAGCCACGTCCAGCGATTTTAAGGGCGGGTTCTGTGTCGGACCATAACATCCATACATTCAACATTGTCATTAAAGGTATAGTCAGCTATTGCAAGGTAATTGTAAGCTAATACACATTCACCAAATATCTCCTCGCATTTCGCTACCTTACCGTTATCCGTGCGTGTTTAAAAAATAATCCCATACTTCTACACAGCCCTTGATCTGTAAATAGAAACAGAAAAAGAAGTGGTGGACATTTCCTCAAATCAACAAAGTCGTAGTATAGCGTTTTTCAACATGGGCGTTCAGAGGACGACGGGGGGCACTGGAATCAATATTTTGGAAAGGTACATTTCCGTTTTTTTTTTCTTTAGTTTTATTGGCGAGTTTACACCAAATATTCATAAGAAAACCAGATTGAACTATCAACTAGGCCTGCAACCAGGGTCGGACTGCCTGGGAGAATCGGGGGATTTCCCAAACTGCCTGTCAATGTTACAATTGCATAGTAGCCTATGGCTCACCGTGCAAAAAAGGAAAAAGAAAAGAAAAATAATTGTGCAGTTTAATCTGCAGTTCTTGCTTTGAGCATGTCCTGAATACAATGTAACTATTTTCCTGGACCGATCCAAAATCCAAAAGAGGGGAAGGTTTCCCGTCAATACTTGAACAGTGCACTTTACAGAGAGGTTTATAACAACAGAGAACTACAGAAGTGCAACAGAGAAATATTGAGCTCTTTTACATTTTAGTTTATTCTCCAAATAAAATGAGAGGGTGAGAAACGGGAGGTGTGGGGAAAATGAGTAGAAACGAAACTCCAAGATAATTGTCAAATATAAAAATGAATAGAACACGTTTAGACCACCGTCAACACCAAGTGAGGGAGCGATAAACTTGTATGTGGTAGTGCCAGTAGCACCGGGCAGGGTAGCAGGACTACCGAGACGTCAGGTCAGCATTTTCAATCTTTGAAAAAAAAAGAAGTTTTGTTTATTAATGGTAGGATCATGTCATAGGCCTACATTGACTATTATTCGTCCACCATGCCTGTATCACTCACTCACTCACTCACCCACCCATGATCGTTTTCACTACGATCTCTGAAAACCACCTTCCACGCATTCATTTGAAGAATTCTATGAATCTGTATGTCAGAGATGCATCACTGCACACAGGGATGAACTTGGACTGAAATTCAGCCTGGGAATTTGAGACGGATAGGCCTTTTTTTGGGGGGAGGGGGTACCAGAAGAATCTGTTTGATGTGATCGAGTATAGGCTATATTGTAATGCTGCTAAAGCAATTAATATAGTTTTCTATAGTGTTAGAAGCACACAAAAAATATGTCTTTAAAGTGAATCTCTTAATTACACCAATAGTGAGCTTGTGAAACAGCATGATGAAAAACCTATTTATAAAAGTTAGCTATTTTTGCTGTCTGAAAAAACAGGAAAAATCGGCTAAATTATTTCTGCCACTACACTGCATACTGTGTCCCGCGCAAAAGTGATATATATATATGTATACATACTTTTGTGGTTTTATTTTTTAATAAAAATTTTATCAATCATTGAATATCTTAGTTATGGAGTTATGGCTTTGTACCTTCTCCAACCGATTCACATGTGTTTGTGTGAATAATAATCATTACTATTCAGGGAATATATTTTGACTACTTTTTTGATGATGGGGGGGGAGTAAGGGACCTGGATAATGGATAGGGGGGCGCTGGTTGAGAACCACTGCCTTAACAATGCGTTTTAATGTGTGAGGCGGCGTCACAGAGTGATATTGTTTTATTTTGAGCTTGTTGTTAGCAAGCATTCTAGAGAATGACTGACCCTGCCTTCAACAGTAATCAGTAAATCGGAAAACTGCAGGATGTTGCTAGTCATGGGATTATATGAAAAATTCATGTCACGATTATCCTGGACAAAATAATTGCGATTATATATTATATTTACTATTATTTATTATTATATATAATCTTAAACTCAAAAAATGGCACTAAAACATACTGGAACCATTTAGTTAAGAAACAAACATTTTTTATTGTAGCATGACACACATACTGTATTTTATTTTGTGTTATTACTCTTTTTGTTTTGAAACCAGTATTTCAACAAATCCGATGTATCTTTTTTTATGTGGGGGACACAATGGGTAAGCCAAGCCTTCAGCCATGGTGGTGATTGACTGGAAAGATGCAGGCTAATAAATAAATTAGTAAATCAATACAATAGACCCCACTGATTACGATTGCTAATGTCCCACAAACCTTTGTGGGACATTCTATGATATTGTCTCTCGTATTCCAAATAATATTGCAGTGTTCTTCTTGCCAAATTAGTCCATCTTGTCAAACAGTTCTACAGAAAGGCATCAAATTCTTTAGTAAAGGATATACTGTATATTTATAACATTAGATCCAATACTGGCTGTAATACATACCGTATTGTGGCCGTTACAGAATAAGTATTAGCGTGCGTAGCCAGTACGGTAACGGTACTAAAGGCAAATGTATATTTTTCGCTATCTTACTGTACCTTTAAGAATACAGCCGTGTGTTTGTTGATGTTGTTCACATTCATTTCAGCCGCCTCCCACAAGCCGCCTAGTTACATATGTCAGGATATTCATGATTATCCAGGTAATGGACATTTACCACGATACTATTATCATCAGTATTTGTATCATGATAAACGATAATATTATATATCGTCCCACCCCTAGATGTCACTACCAGATGGTTTCAGTTTCTCATTTGAATTAAGTACCTTAATAACAAATGTAAATAAAAAAGAAATATTTAGCCTACCCTGCTAAACCCTGCTGAATCCTAAAGTTAAGCTAAAAATGTGATTCCAGTTGATGTGATTCTTTTGTTTATTCAACAAACTGCAGCACATAGCAACATCTCGGCCATCTGATCAATCAAACTCTGCCGAAAGGTCCATTGAGAGCAAACTCTTACATTATGTAATATTGACATTTATTTCATTAATTTCATCTTTGCCTAACGGTTGAAAGGTTCTGCAGGACCAAATTTCTACCGACATTTTTTTTATGTGGATTTAGGTTTGCTACACTACATCTCACACTTTTTTTTCTTTTCTTTTTTTTCAAAGAAGAGATGTATTATTATTATGTAATCATTTTCAGGGAGATAAATATTATCTGATTAGAGGACCACATCCCTTTGATGTTACATACACCTGTTAAACTGATCTCTCAATAGCAATAACTGCTTAATCCAATTAAATTAATCTTTAGGTGTTTTCTGTTTCGCCAACTGGGCTATTTATATTATTATATCGTGTGATGGTTTTAGTTTCCTGTAGGTAAGGATACATTACAGTGTACAGATAAGATGGAGGAGTTTTTTGTATCCATGAAAGTGTGTGTGTGTGTGTGTGTGTGTGTGTGTGTGTGTGTGTGTGCTAAATTGAGCAACTGGATTGTCGCTGTATTTTTGGCTGAGTGGAAGAGGAATGGATTATGAAGTGAGTTTCATAAATCATACGTTACATAACATCGGACTACTTTCCTCAGTTCTCTTCAAAGCACAATAACTCGAGATGTAATCAATAAGGTGAATGTAGCTCAAAGTGCATTGTGGGATACTAACAGTTCTGCAGTGTGCATCGTATGCATATAACATTTATATGTATGCAGTAATAAAACAAATGTATACTGTCTGTCTATATTAATGTTCTATTTGCACCAGAAGTCTTAACTCCAATAGCTGTTATATTGTGCATCAATGTTATGATAAATATCTAGCATGATTATATGCTGTATCAGAAAGCTGACAGTGTTATCTTAATAGTGCTTTAAATCACATTCAAAATAATGTTGGTCATGAAGAAAGTGTAAATGAAAGCATGTATGGCCATCTGCAGCCTCTGACAAGAAGCAAGCAGGTGCTGTGCATTGTTTTTGTCTTCCCAGCCTGGCTAAGGAAGCACAGCTCCACTTGTTCAATTATCAGCATGTTTGGGAGAAAGTAGAGCAGCGTGTCTGAGCAGGGCGGGGCCCCGGGCCTCATTAACCAGCACGCATCTTGGATCAAGTCTGGGATGTGAGATGCAAGCAGAATTGTGTGTGTGCATGTGTGTGTGTGTGTGTGTGTGTGTGTGTGTGTATGTGCGCGCGTGAGAGAGAGGTTGTCAGTAGCTTGCAGTAAAGTGAACACTGTGGGTTCGATATTTTTCACCATGGTTTGTTGTATTGAGTCTTGAGAGAGAGAGAGAGAGAGAGAGAGAGAGATTGAGAGAGATGGAGAGGGAGGGAGGGAGAGGCTGAGGTGTGGAGCGGAATACAAGGAGCGGGTGGTAAAGCAAATATCCATCCATCCATCCATCCATCCTCTCCCGCTTATCCGGAGTCGGGTCGCGGGGGCAGCAGCTTCAGCAAG
>JAOEGT010058480.1:0-18115 GCA_025447795.1 Speoplatyrhinus poulsoni
GCGAGAGACAGGCGAGAGTGAATCTCAGGCCGGCACTGTTAAACTCTGATTACTATGAGCAGTATATGCAAAAAAAAAAAAAATCACCTTTTCCCTGATCTGAATAAGTCGCAAGCTTTAGTAGATTTATTAGATTTAGTATGTTAATATTCAGTGCATATCTACACCTGCTCTAGCACAGATTCTTCTTTGGTGACTGACAATATTAACATTGTGTCATACTAATGCATTAAAATGTTTATGTAATAGCTATTTGATCAATCAACATTCTTGCCACACGTTCTGTCTATAATTGATCACATTGAATGTCAATGTACATATTGTTTGACAATTAGATTATTTTCCTAATTGCCTACAGATACATATTGTCCATGTTTAAATATCAATCTTTCACACAGGTGGAGGGCTACCAGGTGGTTTATAGCACATTAGCAGGAGACGAGTATGATAAAGTCTTCGTACTGCGTGACGATGGCCCCTCCAGTAAAACCACTCTCACAGGTGACTGATGTTCACTTCAGTTGTTTGCTCAGCAATATTTCATCGTCGTTTTAATTATGCATATGCTCATTTACAGTCTTTCCTAATATGCCAACTCATAACCCGGGGTCCTTGGGCGCTACAATGCGAGACTTTATTGTGTGTAGTGTTTTCACGGTGTAGCTAATCTTCAGAGAAGAAGGGAACAGCCTGTGTGTTTACAAGACAGCATTAAGCTAACACTGGCTTTCCCCTGACAGCTACTGATTGTATCTATAGAAATGCTTGTTGCCCTGTAGGCATATTGAAAAGCTGTCAGAAACAAGGGTCAGCCATGATGTTATATGAAAGGCCATGATAGGAAATTGGATATTGGAAAGGGCATTGTCGGCAGACGAAAAGAAGAAGGCACCCACAGTTTTTTTGCTTTTGCTTGTTGTTGTGTTTTCTTATTCTGCAGGACCGCAGCAAATTATGCCATCCCAACAGCCTCGCTGTCACTTTCACGTCTTATCTCTGTTTGTCGTCGTCCCGTTCGTTCTAGTTGTTTGTGTGCCCTGAGAAATACATTATATCCTGAGAGCTACATTGTCACTGTATTGATTTGAAAGTTCACCTAGATTGGCTATAGGAGAGGAATTCACTTGGGATGTTCAGAAAGAATGATTATAATCCTGTACATGTCTTGTGCTCATCGGGCTACATGAAATGCATCTCTCTCTCTCTCTCTCTCTCTCTCTCTCTCTCTCTCTCTCTCTCTTTCTCTCTTTCTCTCTATCTCTCTCAGACTTGTTGCCAGGCACAGAGTATGGCATAGGCATCTCTGCCATTAAGGGAAGCAACCAGAGTACACCGGCAACAATGAATGCTAGAACAGGTGAGAGAATGAGCGATGAAGCATCTCCATGGAAACCAGCACATATAGCACATACTATATTCCATTAGCGTTAACGTGAGGCTTGTGTGGTTCAGTCATACTGTACAATAGAACTTTTCCAAAATGACCTTGAAGAGGCTAGCATGTTAACATGTTCCATAACCACAGAACTACTGTACAGTATATGTATAAAAGGCCTTTTTCATTACGTGCTGGCTTGGCTCAGCACTTACACGGTCAAACCTCTGCGGCCATTTCCCAATCCTTCCTGATATCTTTCTCCCAATCATTTCCGGTCTTGCTCTACTGTCCTCCAAGAAAAAGTAATTCCCCCTTAAACACACTTTATACTATAGCAATGTGCAACAGTTGTTGTTAGGGATCTGCCATCATGGGTTTTCAGTCTGTTGTTATGATTGTAACAATATCCACGGACTGGCCATAATGTAATAACTGGCCATGCCTACATGACAAATGCACAGGCTCAGTTTCTCAGACATGGATTAAACCTATCCTAGATTGAGCTGTTTTCAAAGTAATTTTTTTAATGTTTCTTTTAGTGGACTAGCCACAATAATGATAAATTGATTGATATTATCATACTGTACATACGCCACACTAAGATGGCCACATGTGGGCATTAGGGGTGAACCCGATACATTTATGGAATGGAAATGGATATTAAAAGTCAAAGTTGCTCTATTATTTGGGTTCGGGAATAAAAGCAGACATGTCTGTGAATCAGCTGATGTTTCTTCATGTGGATTGCCACAAAATAGAAATTACCATACTTTCTGCAACACAGGACTGATTCACTAGTCATTTCTTTTACCATATTATTGAAAAGTGATTGCTATAGTTGTTTCCACCAAATCAGTGCAGAGCGACTGGTTAACAACTACATGCCATGCTAATAACTAGCTAGCTAATGTATAATGAGGCAAAAGCATGGTGTGGGAGCTGGATTTCTTTCAAAACCCTGCAAAATACTGTACACATCAAATTGAAGGTTAAGACTAGTTTTTAGGTACAGTACTGTATGTGTGTTAATGTCTTCCATAAAAATAAAAATAAACTGCTGAAATATTGAAAATGTTAAAAAAGGTCATTAGGCAAATTATGTAGCTTATCAGACCAAATGCCAATTTCATGGCATTTTGACTCAGCATCCACTAACATTAACATTTAAATATTTAATATAAGACATGAAAATTACAATGATAATGTGTTAATATATTTCATACAGTATTTCAGAAATTACATTGCCAAAAAATATTAGGGTGCGTTCAGTGGACTGAACATTTGCTAAATTCAATTAACTTTTTACTGATTGACACATTTCCTCAAAAATACTTTCAAATATGTTTGCTGCAGTTTAATGGATGTGGCGAGTGTTGCAAAATTGCATGTATTAAAAGTGTAGCTGCAAATGTGGAACATGTTAGGGTGTTATAGGCAAATTATTATAGACTATTTGTGAGTATTTGTCATCATCACTACAAGCAGTAGCAGTAGTAGCTTACCAAAGTCCGATTGTATTACTTATTTTATTTTAAACATATGCTGTCTCATTCTAATGTGAACCGTATGACATTTAAAATTAAAGTATGTTGACACAACCATTGTGGACATATCAATCACAGCAGTTGGAACAGGTTTAGTGTGCTACAGCACTGAGTAGCCTACCATCATCTTGTGCATCTGTACAGTTGAAACACAGCAATGAATCTACAGCAGTAAAAAACAAGTAATCACTTTGTTGTTGTTAGCTTAACTTAAAGTAAAAAACATGTTTTGTATAATGTGACTTCCGGTATAAACCATGCCCACATCCATTGACCGACCTCATGTCCTAACTTATGAGGAAACTTGTTCTACATTGGCTGAGAAGAGAAGCATTGTTTTTGCATGATTTCACTGGCTGACGTTACTGATGATTATGATAATCTTTAAGTAACATCTTAAAAAGTGTTATCTTTTGTTTTCTAACTTCTACTCAGCTGACATTCATCAGAAATAATTCTAATTCACCATTCATCCAGCTGAACACATTTGAACACTCCCAGTTACAAAGAACATGTTAAAGCCCATGTAAAAATAATCACAGTATAACCCTAAATGTGCCTAAAGCCAGCACTGTGACATGGCTGTCTATCACACTGCACATTCAAACTGTTTAATGTGCCAAGATCAAGCCATCATTTGATTGAGTGCCATCATCTTACTAATCTTTTAATAGACATGAAACAACTGCCTTTTTAATTATCCTCCGCCTTTTCCTTGTGTGTTTTCTTTGCACTTCTAAAAATAAATACATGGGAGTAAATAAATAACTTTCTTTCTGAAGTAGTAGTAGAAGCATGACATAAATGTTTATTGCCATAGACGATACACTTTAGGTTCATAAATACTGGACGCACAAAAAAACTAAACAAAATAACACCTTCCAGGAAAGTCAAGAGACAGTCACATCTTTTCCATGCTCCGTGTCACTGTTTTCTTCTCCGGCGTTGCAGGTGCATTCACATCCGTTGCTGCAGCCGGTGCGGTGCAACCACATTGACTTTGTTTCTTTGCATAAGGTCTGGACGTACCCATGGACCTGACCGTGACGGCCTCCACAGACAACACTATCAGTCTGGCGTGGGGGGTGGTCCTGGGCCCGATAGACCACTACAGAGTCACATACACGTCCTCCTCTGGTGTCGTTCATGAGGTAACACACGCAGATACAGTGGATAGATGGGGAGGTGATTTGCAGTCAAGTGTATGTAGCCTTTAATCACACTACAGCCACTTCACAGGCCCGCATTTCATGCGGAAACCAATGAACCCCTGCCTAATCGGAACGGGGAACACATTCCTAAACCACTTGGGAGGCTTGAGGAGGGCCCACGAACCCTTCCTGGGTGGCTAGGATGTGATGGGTGCAGTGGGGGCAGTGAAACAGAATCCTATGCGTTGTACTAAACTGTCTATCTCAGTCTCAAGACTATCTCAAGAGTCTCTGCTCATACATGTACAGCAGATGTGTGAGTGTAGAGAGATACAGCGTGTGTTTGCTCTATCGGTAATGTACATGATTTAACACATACTGCACACATGGTATGTCATGGGTCATGGTCAGTTCACCGGCAAGTCAACCCTTCCTCCTTTCACTCCACTTCACGCGGCATCAACACAAACCAGTTCCTTCCCTTTATCCTAGCTGACGGTGCCCAAAGACGTCACTACAGCCATGCTGACCAATCTGGAGCCAGGGACGGAGTATACCATCACCGTGGCAGCGAGAAGAGGGAGGCAGCAGAGCAACGCAGCTACCATAGATGCTTTCACAGGTACAGTACGCACAGCTCACGTGTGCTGGTCTGACCTGGTGAGCACGAGACCAGTGCATTAAAGGAATACCTTCGTATTATTATTTGTCTTTTTTCCCCATCAGTACCTCTACCACCAGTTTACCGTATGCTATGCTATGCTACAGTATGCTATGCTAGGCTAGGCTAGTAAGACGGCAGTGCACTCAAGCTACACACACAGATATTAGTAATGCCGTCATGAATATCACTTCAAAGCAAGAGTTACTACTAAAGACGACATGACACAAGTGGTATTAAGTAACAGAGAAAATATATTCTGCTTCAGTAGATGGTGGTATGAATTGAGATAAAGACTTAAGAATGTAATTAGGATGGGGCTAGATGAATAATTTTGATGCAAATTAACATACCAGAAGCTCAAGTAAAGTTAATTTACATTGGGAAACTACACTGGAGCACAGAATACAGTTTACACAAAGGTGTTTTTCTCACAATCTGGAAGACAGGATGCTAAATTATTCAGGGTCAAAGGGCGATCTAGAAACAGGTTTAATGACACCAGGGGATAATGAACTGCAGTGTTAAATATAACAGAGAAGCTCCTGTGATAGTAGGGAAGGTGAGTAATATTAAGGAAAACAGAAGCCTGTAAATGCTTTGAAGAAGTAATTAGCGTCAGTAAATTATGCATGCTAACTAATTAATGATCTTGTGAAGTATTTCCTAATTGCACCTGCGCATCGCATCAAAGTGCACTGTACCTGTTTCTCTTTCTTCTAATTTTATATTCAACACTCCTTTTTTCTCCGCTGTATGCCTGTCAAGAGGACACTCTTTCTCTCCTCTTTTCAGCCACAGACCCGCCCTCATTACCCAGCATTCTTATCGATTCGTCAAGCCATCTGTGCATGTTTGCCTACGAAATCAATCAGCCTAAGACTGTCCTTCCTGTCTGTCGCCGCCTTTTATGTGTCAGAGTGATGGACTCATTGTCAAACCTGTCACACCTCCTCCCCCCCCTCCCCCAGTCAACACACCACGTCACCATCATTACCGACGCGTCATTGCATCTCCTTTGCCGTCAACATCGTTTCAAACTGTCACACTCACTGGTTTCACCAGCGGCCAACGGCCAACATTGTATTGTCGTCGTACCATTCTGTAACCACGTGCGAGAGAGGGGGAGGGACATCCAGAATGGGGCCGCATACCAGAGTGCACTAGAATGACAGAAGAAGAGCAAGAGGAAGGATTAATCACCTGTCACGCTGGGCCTTTTCTTCCATCTTCGGTTCATTCGGCCATGTTTGCAGCATATGTATGCCTGCACGCAGGTGAACCCATCTTCTGGAACGGAGCTGGGCATCACCCGCTCTCTATCCATCTGAACCTAAGCTATTAGCACTGTCCGTTGATTCATATTTACATGTATTCTAGGCTCTAGGATCTTATAATCCAACCAATTAGTAATATTGTATCCAACAAGTAATATACTGTATACTTAATTCATTCTTTGTTCACTCTCTAGAAGTGGATCGCGAGTCATATACTATAGATACAGGGCATAGAATGTTATGCATTCATTTATTTAAATCAACAACCATATTCTTCATTCATTAACTTCTCTGAATGGAAGAATGGCCTGTTTCTGCCCATGTCCATTTGTTTAATTTGTTCATGAGTATTCACTGAACTGTGATTTAAATACATTGTTTGTAATCCAGTAATGTAGCACCCTGTCTGAACTGATGTTATGCGGCATGTAATACATTGGGGTGGTTTTCTCAGGCCTCTTACACTTAAAGGTGTCTGTGAAATAAGGACATGTTACCAAATTGTGCTATAATGAATTCCATCTATCTCTGCCTCACATTAAATCCTGTCCTGTCCCATCACTGGCATTACCAAAATAACCATCATGGCACCATTTCTGTCATTTCCCTCACATTATAGCAACAGTTATTTGGTGCCCATGCCATAAATGAGCAGAATCAAATGCATCTACAGTACATATTCATTAATGGTTCATCTTCTGTCATGCATTGCTCCATTAATTGCAAGACTTCAACATATTAACTATATTGTCTTATGTCTACAACATCAAACCTTTCATTAACAACTTTATCTTCATCTCTCCAGTTCATCTTTGTGAAGACTTCGATCACTTCCCCTTCCATGTGACCAATCAGATTAATTGTCTCCTTTGCAATCAGCTCTCATTGTTTCCTTGTAATTGTTGCCTATGGTTACACAGAAGTCTACAGTGATGACTGCACCCACAGCTAATCTTCTCAACCCTTTCACAAACAATTAATTACAGTCTCTCACCCATGGCCATATCAATCCATCACATCTCTATAATGACAGAAACGGCTGTATTTCTTCCTCGTGGTCCATGACCATCCTTTGTGTAAGCTCTTCTGAATGACTTCAGTTGGGTCTCAACGGTGAACTCTGAGCCCTGTTCCTCCAGGGATCAGGCCCGTGGCCCACCTGTACTTGTCGGAGGTGACCTCGGACTCTGTGGCGGTGGCGTGGAGTGCCCCTGCGCCCCCTGCCGACCTCTTCATCCTCAGCTACAGCTCTGCCGATGGAACGGACACCTCCAAGGTGACCTTGGAAGGAGCCAAGACAAGGTCGCAGATCCAGGGCCTTTTGCCGTCAACACAGTACACCATCAGCCTAGTCACAATACAGGGAGATGTTACCTCTGAGCCAATCACGGCATCACTAAATACTGGTGAGTTGCTTGGGCTGATTATGGCAGCTCCTCATTGAGTTGTGGCATGGCATTTTTTCTCATTGAGGATTGCTAGTTAGATTGCAGTATGCTGCAACATACGAATTGTATGTAATTCACATTTAGCCTGAGGTGGACACGACTCTTAAGGAAATGATTTTAAGGGCAGGGTTTGCAGCATTAAATTGTGCGCATTGCCTAACTCATTCCTCTAACTTTGGGATATGGCCCAGTGTGTAACATAGACTATTTATCGCATTGATTAGTAACAGTTCTAGCTTCATTACCAAACCTACTATATGGGACTGAAATAGCAACATGTTGATGGCAGCGATAATACAACACAAGTCACAAGTTTCTGCTGACTGACTGATTAAATCTGCTGACCTGGGATTATTTTGGCACTCATATCAAGCGCAGTGGCAGTATATCTGAGAACCTGCTGACAAAATGCTCTTACTAATGAAGGGAGAGAGTTGAAGAATGTGAAGTGAATGGAATGGGAATAGAACGGATGTTAAAGTTTCCCCATACACATAAAACATCCTACTGTGAGGAAATCAATTATATTGTGCTTGGTAGTTTATTGTTCTGTGAAAAAGCTATATTCATCAACAAGTCCTTGTTTAATGCTATGCGCTCTCTTTCTCTGCGTCGGCTACTAATTTTGGCTACTGCAATTCTACATAATATACATTTTATATATATATATATATATATATATATATATACACACACACATACATACATACATACATACACAGTGTGAACAGCTTTCAAACTAAAAGATGGCGTGCTCAAAATACTTGAAAAGTGCGTACACACAAAAATATTCAGATGTATGAAACTATGCGTACACACTTTTCAAGTTTTTTGAGCACGCCATCTTTTAGTATGAAAGCTGCACGATTGTTGATACATGTGGCCCCAGAAGTCAACAAGTTTGATGTCCGGGTTATGGCTCCTTTCACAAGCTAAGACGAGCCAGAATGGCAGAAAGGCCTTTGACATAATTTAATGGCGGGGTTATCAACAGTCATTTTATATGAAGGCTCATTGAGATACACCGCAATAAATTTTGCAATAAATTTTGTTTCAGCCATTCTGAAACTAAAATCAGGAGAGTCTTAATAATCTCCAGTGCCTTGCTAAATTTCTCCTGCTCTTCTCTGATGCTCAAACAACCAATAGTCACCAGGAGACAAGCCGGGTGCTCTATGGATCTGTGAAGATGAGATGCATACAGTATATACTATAAAAAAACATTGCGACGTGCGCACTGTGCAGTCATGTACCCGCATCTATTTTCTCTTCACTCTGCTCTCACGGAAATGGCATGTTTGTGGCGAGTAGACGCTTTTGCTCACACTGTAGCTGAAGAAAAACAGCGAACTGGAAGGTTCATGGCTGAACTGGATATTTGGGGCTAGAGCTTTGAAGGCCCTATGCTGGTGACACCACTCTTTCTTCCCCTGCCCTGTATTTATGTTTATCCTTATTTTACCCCTGTCTGAGGCCTGCAGCTATAATGCAGCAGTCGACTTAATGTGGACAGGAATGGTAAAGAAGCTGTCTGAAACAGTTTTCTAAACGCCAGGTCTGCTGATCATGTCCGGAATGCCAGAGGTGGGGCTACTGTACTGTCTCTCTCTCTTCCTGAGAGTGGAGCTGGAGAGGAATGGAGGAAGACAGCTTTCTAAACAATTGAGATATTAACTTGGTTCCAGTGATGAGGACACCTGCATGTTGTGGTGTGATTTCTGTGCCACGATCATATCATGTAACATAGCTTGTCGCTCTGCCCTCCTCGCAAACACCCCCCCCCCCCACCCCCCCCAGCCCTTCTGTCTCTCTTTCTCTCTCTCTGTCTCTCTCTCTGTCGCTCTCTCTCTGTCTCTCCCACACACATCACGATAAGCAGATTTCAAGCAAAATTGCATGGGGATTTTGAGACAGACTTCCTATATTCGTTGCACCTGTCTTCCGACTGGGGTAATTCTTGCTTCCTGGACCTGCTTTTAGCACAAGAGTGCTGATTTGGAAGTGCTGATGAATTTGCCACATTGCAGGAACATTCATATGGACCTAGGCCAAATATGCTTAAATACATACTTGGACTTTTTTTGGACTTGCTTCATGGTGTGTGTGCGTGCGTGTGTGTGCGTGTGCGCGCGTGTGTTGCCAAATACACACCACACACTATTGGCGGCTGCAGCCATTGGTTGGTCCAGTTTGGTTTTCAACACGATGTTTTGAAAGATTGAAAAAATCTTTACAATAAAAGGCCAAACTTGATGGGAATCAAGGCAATGGTTCTTGGCAGACATTGAGATAATGGTATTATTATACTGTGTGTGTGTGTGTGTGTATGTATGTATGTATGTATGTATGTATGTGTGTGTATATATATATATATATATATATATATATAGAGAGAGAGAGAGAGTTTTTTTTGTTTTGTTTTTTGTTGTCTTTTTTTGTCTTGTTTTTATTCACATATACTGTATATAATTATTTGCCTTTTCCTTACCACAAAGTGTAGTATTTATATACTGTATAGGGTGCCCACATTGACCATTGAGAATCACATTTGCCTTTTAGATTTTTACTTGATTTCTTTTTCTTCTTTTATTTTTTTTGAGGGAAATGTGATTTTCTCAGCCAATAGGAAGTCTTTTTTTTGCTGAGGGTAATATAATGTCTCGCAATGTCTCTGGAGCCAACATCTCCGCTACTGGTGTCCTGATATCTGCTCAGCTCCTCTGGCAGGAAAGAGAAAACAAAATCTTGCAGCCATTACTCCTGGCAGTGAGCTCCGCCAAACCAAACATAATTAGCAAGATATGCACACGTGAATAATCACAATTTATATAAATGCTGGAGAATTTCATACCAGCAGAATATAAATGAGTTCAGGGCCCAGAATTATATATTACCCCCTCTGCTTGTGAATAATAGCCATTTATCTTTAGACATTAGGAATAAAGAGCTCGTTTTAAAAGTTGTGCCCATTTGCCTTCCTCCCCTCCCAAATTCCTGATGGTATCAGCACATGCAGAAAACTATTTGCCAACAGAAGAATTCACAATGCAAATGAAGATAGATGACAAATTAATTTAATAAATAATACAAATCTACGAGCTTGTCATTTTTTTGAATAAAATGTGTTTGTGTGTCTGATATGCCAGACATTACTATTTCACTTAATATATTACATACGGTAGACCAAATTTTTAGAGTTATGGGATCTAATGGCACTGAAATAATACAATAATTTGAAAAGTAGAACCTAACCTTTAATAAAACGGTAAAAGTAAATTATATCTGGTAGTGGGATCCATTTGACATAGTTTTTTTTCTTCATTCTTCATTGTTATTTGATATTTCATGTCTGTATCTTTATCTTCAGGCATGGACCATCCAAAAGAGCTGAGCTTGTCTGCTGTGACAGAGGACTCAGTCACTATCTCCTGGGTCAAACCTATGGCTCCTTTTGAATATTACCAGATGTCAGTCACTACAGTACCTCAGGCAGTCAGAGGTACTGTAGCATCTCTTCAGTTGACCATGCTAGATGTTTCTTTACAATAGTGTGATTACACAATATTGTGATATTGGTCTATTATTGTTTGGGGCCGTTATTGTAGCCAAACTATTTACAAATGTGCGTGTGAAGCATGGATGCTATATACACATTTGCAGATTCCTGTACACATTCAAAAATCTGATCTGATTACACAGAGATTGAATTACAGTTACACAACACTTCACACACTTTGTAAATAGTTTTGCTGCAAAAATGACCTTGTACTAAATGTACACACCTGTCAACTTGTCAAGTGCATTTCCTTCTTAATTATCACCAATAAAACCCTTTAGTAGGATGTAGGCAGATAACTCATTCCAATATTACTTGTACACGATACAATTATGTTAATATTACACCATCATCGGTTACTATTTCACCAAATTTACAATAGGAAAGGATTGTTTAAAAAATGTCTTATTGTAGTTTTCACACATTGCTGTTTGGTGCAGGGCGCGTGGACAGTGTTGTGATCGACAGTGACGTGACAAACTACACCCTGTCCAATCTGTTTCCTGCCACTGAATACAAGGTCAGCCTCACTGCTGTCAAGAGAAGCCAGCAGAGCATAGTAGTCAGCATCTCTGTCTTCACAGGTAAGAAATGGCACTATAATACTGCTTCAATCTATCCACTATCACTGTATGTATGCCACTATCACACCATGGTGGTTGGCGATGTTGGGGTTGGGATAGATGCATATATTCTAATATTATATTTGTAATATAATATATAATCAAATAGGTTGACTATAGTTATAGTGTTTACTGTATATAAATACATTTTTCAATGTTTATTGTTGTTGATGTTTTTATACTATACTAATACAATGCTATTTATACTATTATTCATGTTTTTTTTATTCTAAATAATGGTATTCTCTAGAGCACTTATTTTTAAAGGTCCTTGTTCATAATGAAATATACCAGAATAGAGCATTGGCAGCTATGCAGAGCACATTACAGTGTGGTGATAACAATATGTAAATGACAACATCAGGGATCAGGCTTGGTGTTTTCTTGCTGCTGCATATGTTATCCACTACTACACAAAAGGGGCCTGGCATTTCACTATGCTGCTTTGTGCTCTGGAAGCCATGGCCAATAACAACATTATTGTACGTAGGCTACAGGAAACATTGTAATGATGTTGTCTCTGTAACATGTTTCCAAAAGCTGCAATGTTGTGTTCCTGTAACGTTCCTAATGATTCAGTTTCAAGCATACAGTAACCTGAGTGACAAAAGGTGCTGTACAGTAGATTGCATGGGGAATCAAAGGGATGTACTCCTATTCTCTGCAGGACCTTCCTCTCTAACCAATAGTAGAGAGTGTTTCATCTTTACTTACCCCGCCACACAGGGTTCTTCACCAGTGCATATCACAATGCCAGTTTTTTAAGTTTTAGAGGACCTTTTCAATTGACCTCAAAATTAATGAGAAATACAAAAGAAAAGAAAATAGACAGAAGTGCAAATTTGCATAGTGGGACAGAACACATACACAAACAAACACACACCCGCATGCATGCATGCACGCATGCACACACTAAAATGAATAGAGTAAATATAATAAATAAAGCACAGCAAGACACGAGTCGCGCTAGCCGGGTCGTCAGCTGACAGACCAGCTGATTGGTGCTTTATACGCATTGGCCAATAGTTAGAGTGCGTGTATACTTAAGCTGGTTTAGCTACCGCTTCCCCTGCTAGCCCGCTAGCTAGCCTGTTAGCTCCCTCCTCCTCCCCCTGCATCCCCTTGTTCTGCCCTGCGTCTGTGTTTGTGGCTGGCTCTGTTCTGTTCCCCCGGGGGGGTCCCCTTGCTGCTCTCCCTGCCTGTGGCTTTCCATGTATGCGCATGGAAAGGGCTTTCCATGTATGCGCATGGAAGGGCAGGGAGCTCCCAGAACAGAGCCATACCTCCAAATGTAAATAATGAATGAAAGTTAAATATTACTTTGACATAGCGGTCCTGACTGAAACACACTTATTTTCCAATGTGTTTCATCACTGTTTTGTCATGCTATTTGCTACGCTATTAACAGCAAGCTGTGCATTATAGTTGCTGTCATCCATTGAACCTATCCCACAATTGCATAGCTGCCAAATGCTAGCAAAGTGGAGGCATGACGGTTAACCTTCAGCACACACAATACAGTAAGTTAATTTACTATCTCAACATTAGAAGATCTGGAACCAGTGGCTGAAAGTGCCAAATCTCATGGTACGTTTGTGATCACTGAAAACAAAGTGAACACAGAGCAACCTTCTTGTATCATTACGCTTTTTGGCTTTAGTTCAGCACGCATTTCCCGCCACATGTTGCTTTATGATTCTGTTATTTCCACTTGTCGGAAGTGTCCCTTCTGTTTCGGAAACCTCTATTAAATGTGAAATAAGTTTGGGCCTTATTGTTCCATTAGGTGACGTTCTATATGACCAATATTTATTCCTACATTATAGATAATTGTAACATATTTCAGAATTTGAGCTGTAAAGTCACAGTGACCTGATTGGCTGGGACTGGCTTCCTAAGGGTTGCTCATAATGCTGACGCTGCCCTTCCCCCCTCCACACACACATGCACTGTACAGTAACCCCTCAGCAAGGCTTTAAGGGCACAGCTGACATGGTAGATGTAATCTGTGTGACTACAATAGATGGAGCTGTCCACTCCCTGACCCACACTATGCACCTCTCTCTCTCTCTCTCTCTCTCTCTCTCTCTCATGCCTTCTGTCCTCACTCTACCCCATCTCCTTCCCCAGTGGGTCCTATCAGTCCTATAGGTTGTTGTCTGCGTTGTACCTGTCTGAGTTCTTTTTCCATCCTTACCCTGCGTTTATATGTCACACTTCACTGCCTGTGATTAGTGGGGGAATCTATGAGCACCTGACAGCATACAGTGCATTTGCACACACACGCGCGCGCACACACACACACACACACACAGACGCATGCACGCATAAGGTCATCCTGCCACAAAGCCAGGCACCATGATCCTTGTGTACCTGGCTGTGTGTGTGTGTGTGCACATGCGTGTCCGCCCTGTGCTGCCTATCCCTGCCAACCCAGTCTTACTAAGCAAGTCTAGTCTAGAAGTCTTCTATTACTTCAACAGAGGACATTCTTCAGTGTGTCAGTTAGTGGATTCCTCTCTACTCCTCCCCTGTAATATCTCATAGGCGTACATTTTCTACCCCTCCCCCTGCAGTCACCCACATTGTTCCAAGGGAACTATAAAACACTTGTGCAGTGGACCTTTTTTGCAAAAACATAATGTCTGACCATGCACATTTTAAACACTGAAAACTACGTATTTAGAAGAGTAAGCAAAGAGCTTTTTGCCAAGTGTGTAATAGCATAACATAATATACCGGCACTTGCAACTAACTTTACAGTATACAAAATTATTATCATAAGGAAACTTTTTATTTTTTTTTTTTATTCTTCACTTTTTTTTTCCTCATTCGCAAGCACAGCATCTTTTACTGTATATCGTAAGAGATTTGAGTTAGTTTTCAGGAGCTGGAGTGTGAAGGAGCGTTTATGGGCTAACGACGGAGCTCGTTAAAAGTCTACCGCGCCCCTCCGAGGAGAAGCACTTCTCCTATAGCCGAGGATTCATAATAGACTCGTTAGTCAAGTCTTCCTGGTGGTTACGTCTGGACTGGACCAGAGGAGACGTCGTGACAGCAAGACACAAGGACCTGTCTTAGGGAAAATATCATTGTAGGAAACCTAGCGAGATAGGAGAGGTATCTAATTAGAAAGAGAGAGACGCGAGGGGCAAAGGAAAGTCAGAGTGATAGATGGAAGAGAGAGGGATTACAGAGAGAGGTGGGTGAAGGGGTGGGAGCAGAAACAATGGCGGTGAGCTGAGAGTTCCTGGCTTTCCATTAGCACATATTGTTAGCCTGTTTAGTGTTTTAGTATTGCACAGTATATAGTACTGAGCAGAGAGAGGCTGATGGATTCACTGTGCCCTTGGTTTGATATTTCACCTTGTGACTCAAAAAGCAGAATTCGAAGGCTTTCTAAACAAATAATCCATGCTGGCATGTCCAAATATGGAGACCAGGTTGCATAGTGCCTGGACTGTCACTGGATGTGCTGGGATTTGTAATGCTGGTATTTATCCTGATTCTGGATGCAACCAGGTCACCTATAGTGTCTACTGCAAAAGCAATTGGGTGACTGCAGCCCATTTGCCTGTGATTCAGTAAAAAAAAATGCTTGCATAGCAAATCACATTTGGACACATTTGTGAATGAATTATAGCAGTCCTATTAACTGTCAAGTGTAGGCTTAGCCAGAGAGACATGTTTTTACCGGTAATACTAAGAACAGAAATAGTCTTCTTGATTGACAGCAGATCCCCATGACAGATAGTGTTAAGATTGTTTCTGTGGATTTATGCTAAAGATTTTATTCTCGCTAGAATTCTGCCAAATATCAGTTTAGAGTTAACTCTGGGAATTGGGTGTGTTCTTGTTCTATGTTTATTCTGTATTTTCCATTATTGCCAAACTATCTGACAACATCGAAACCATATCCTTTAAGAACATATATTTCAGAGAGCCTAACTATAGTATATTTAAATGCACTTAAGGTCAATGTATGTCCCCGGCAGTCTCAGTTGTTAATGCATTTTCTTCCCCATATGGAATATCACAGGTTTATCTGAACTGATGGTATTGTGATTACAAAGTTAACAATATATTGGAAAAAAAATACTGTATTCTACTGTATATTGTTCAAAAAAATATACATTTCAGTAGGGCACCATGTTAATCAAATTATTTATACATTGATGAGCACAGTGCAAGGGTGGAGGTTGGTTGTTTGTGAGCGCCAGTGCAAATCCACCAACTGCCTTGATGGCATTACAAAATAGAATTGGCACTGTTAAAGCTTACCTTTTGAATATTTGGGTAGTTATTCACCTGTAATGCTTAACAAAAGGCCTTGATTACCCTATGTTTCTCTTCCAGTTTTACTCCATCTCCATTCTAATCAAATTCCATTGGCAAGCCTCCACTAAATGTAATTAAATCCTTTTGCAATTAAGTAATGATTATAATCATGTATTTTGTATTGATAAGAACAACTTTAAGTGACTACTGCTAGCGCAATGCATTACTTTTATTCTAATGAGGGCATGGCGGTATTAATTACTCTGTCTAGGCAAACCTTTGGAGCCCATTCTCTTGCTACACTCTCTTGTGCCAAACTAACATGCCCAAGGAGAAATTGGGGTTGACGCACCGAGGTTAAATGTGTAATTAAATCCAAACTCAATTTTGGCATGTCCGGTAGCCTAAGAATTAAATTAAGAAGTGAGAGAGCACTGAACTCTGGAGACTAACAGAGATTCCCCTGCATTTTTGACTGTATAACTTCTGTTTGATGTTGCACTAGAGAGAAAAAAAATTTGTATTGGGTATTATTAATAAGCATGAATCCAAAAAGTATTTCAGTATCTATATTTTTACAGATGTTACTGTAGCATGGGAAGAATTATCGCTGTTGTTTTTTTTCAGTTACAGTACATTTAGCTAGCTAGACTGCATTGTAGCTACTGTCTCAAAGCTGTCATTCAGCAGATAACTTGGTTTTATCTATTGCCACTCCACCAAAACTAACTTATACTGTATAACTAACAATCTAATAGAATGTTATAGTTTGGAGACTTTGGCAGCTCACGCCTCTCTCTCTTACAAGTGCTGAGTGGATGGCACTCATCTCTACTCCTCCTCCTACATCCGTCCTAGACTCACACTGTTCTCTACCCTTCTGCCTACAGTCTTGTGCCTTTCCTTGCATAGTTGCGCTAATATAAACACTGATCTGGGGAAGAATATTAGGGTTCTGTGGGAACCATAATACGATTTAGGCATACAGTACCATTACTGGCCATCCAGTTTTTTCATCTCATCTCTCTGGCCGTGGATTGGTGCCCCTGAGTCCTGACTATATGCTTATGTCGCATGTATTCACAGCAATGGACATGCCAGCTGATTTCACTGCTCTCAACATCACCCCACATGGAGCCCTTCTCCGGTGGCTTGCTCCGCTGTCCAAGGTTGACAACTACGTGATCACATTGACACACAGCAAGGGTAAGTTAACACGTGTTAACACACATACTGTGTATTGTTGCTTAGCGATAGTAATTTTGCTTGTTTTGAGAGTAATAAAAACTGATGTTATGTTACTGTAGATAATAAAAACTAAATTCAACTCATAGAAGGCATATACTATACCTTAATTATAGCTCAATTATATAAATTTAGGTAGTAAATGGATTCAGATATAACAACAATGTCTGGCTAAGGTAAGCTTTTAGTTTTAGATTTATTTGTGATACTTATAGAATGCTATATATTGCAAAAGCAATATAGTATGTATACTTTTATACTGTACACCATCTGTTTCTTGGCAGATGGCATATCCTTGGTTAATTGGCAAACAATATTAAGCATTGGCACACAGTGTTAAACAAAGTGCATGCATTTCTCAGCAAATCCCCGAATTCAATATACTGTAGAATATATTCAGAAATGTAAGTGATATTAATAGACACACTCTTTCAGTCAATAAGCAATTTGTGTCTTTGAGCAGATGGCAGCCAGCTCAGGTCAGTCAGCCAATGAGGGGAAGTGTCCACATTAACCGAAGCGTTAAAATGCAAGTGCAAAGGGAGGAACGTTTAATTTTATGTTTGAAATAATGCCACCTGCTCTTGGAACATGTTGTGCTAATGTTACAAATATTGTACATTCAAGTCTTTATCATTGGTTAAACATATTTTACCTGCTTGTGACTTTATAGATACATTTTTGAATTGTCATCTAGGGAAAACAGTATTGCTCACTCCTCTGATTCCATGTGATGTATGCTTTGACTAAACTACAGAATATACTGTAGCTGTAACGCCTTGTCGTGGTGAGGCGAGTGAAAAGGAACAAAAAAGGAAAAAACAGGTATGCCGAACGAGCAACGAGCCACACGGCTCAGCGTTTAATCTGTAACTTAAATAAACTCAACCGCGTACATAAACTCAAAACAAACAGGCGTGCACAGTCACGTACTCTATGAAGAACGTGAAACAT
>JAOEGT010058490.1:0-18112 GCA_025447795.1 Speoplatyrhinus poulsoni
AACGTCTCGGGATCCCCCAGTCAGAGCTTGCTGATGTTGCTCGGGAAAGGGAAGTTTGGGGTCCCTTGCTGAAGCTGTTGCCCCCACGACCCGATCCGGATAAGCGGGAGAAGATGGATGGATGGATGGATGGATAATCAAACTGATTCAATCTCTTACTCTTTACTTTGGGAAGCTCTAAAGGGGACAGATAATCTCTTATTCTGCTCATGTCAATAAGCAACGCAAGAATAAGAAAAAATAGTTATCTCATAACATTCGGGCCGTTGACGACCAATATGCACTTAACCCGACCCCTGAGCTGCATAAACAAAGACTTAATTTGTAGGTGGAGTTTGATTTGTTATCGACAGGTGAAGCGGAGAGGCTGTTGTTACATACGTGTGGCAATTATTATGAATATGGGGATAAGGTTGGTCGGTTGTTGGCTCACCAATTGCGTAGCCGAGCGGCTTCACGCTCTATTACTCAGATTATGCAGTGCAGTTGTGTATTAACCTCGGATCCTGCAGATATTAATTCGACTTTTAAAAGTTTCTACTCCTTCTTATACACAGCTGAAGCTCCTGACAATTCAGGTAACATGGACCATTTTCTTAGAAATATTGATTTTCCAGAGTTGACCCTTTATTGGCATCTGCACTTGACAGTCCCATCACTCTAAATGAGATCGTTCACTCAATTAATTCATTGCAATCTATTGCAATCTAGGAGGAGGCCAGCTCCAGCCGGCCTCCTCCTCTGCTGGGCCGTCCCCGCCTCAGCAGCCCCAGCCGGGACTTTCCGCTGCGGGGCTTGCCATGCCGCAGCAGCTCCAGCCGGCCTCCTCCTCTGCCGGGCTTTCCATGCCGCAGCAGCTCCAGCCGGCCTCCTCCTCTGCCGGGCCCTCCCCGCCTCGGCAGCTCCAGCCAGACCTCTCCGCTGCTGGGCTTTCCCTGTCGCAGCAGCTCCAGCCGGCCTTCCCTCCAGGGCACTTGCCCCATGTGACTTTGGTCCATGTGCCCATGCCTCCTATCCACGCCAGGGGTCCGCCGGACCCGCCCCGCGTTGGGAGCCCGCTCCACGCCGGGGGTGCACCGGAGCCGCCACGCGTGGGCAAGCAGTGCCACGCCGGGGGTCCGCCGGAGCCGCCCCGCGTTGGGAGCCCGCTCCAAGCTGGGGGTCTGCCGGAGCCGCCTCGCATCAGAGATCCGCCCAGCGGTAGAGAGCCGCCGGGACAGCCATCCCCCCACTGCCCAGAAGCGGTCAGTTGCCGGTCTGCAGGAACCGGCTCCCAGCCTGCCACCGCCTGACTCAGTGGGCAGGCCGCCGCCCAGTCTGGTGGGGCTGTCCCAGCCTGAGTCGCCCCGCATGGGCGAGCTGCTCCACGCCGGGGGTCCGCGGCAGCCACCCCGCGCTGGCGAGCCGCTCCACGCCGGGGGTCCGTCGGAACCGCCCTGCGACAGGGAGCCGCACCACGCCAGGGGTGCGCCGGAGCCGCCCCGCGTCGACGAGCTGCCCCGCGTCGACGAGCCGCTCCATGCCGGGGGTCCACCGGAGCCGCCCCGCGTCGGAGGTTTGCGCCACTACGGGAGTCCGCCAGAACCACTCCGCCACTGGCTCTGGCCGCCTGCCCGAGCACCCAGGGGACCCGCCTCCGCATCGGGTTCGGGCGGTTTGCTGGGCCTTCGGAAGGACTCCGCCGTTGGCGCCGGTCGGTGTCCCGAGGGTGGGGGTCCTACACCGGAGAGGGGCACTGCCAGGGAGCCGCCTCGCGTCGACGAGCAGCTCCACGCCGGGGGTCCGCCAAAGCCGCCCCGCGTCGGGAGAACGCTCCACGCCGGGGGTCCGTCGGAGCCGCCCCGCGTCGACGAGCTGTGCCACGCCGGGGGTCTGCCGGAGCCACCCCGCCGCTGGCTCTGGCCGCCTGCTAAGGTCCCTCCAACGGCCTGAGGGAGTCCGCCGTTGGCGCCGGTCGGTGTCCCGGGGGTGGAGGTCCTCCTACACCGGCGAGAGGCGTCTCCAGGAGGCGCGCCTTGGGGGGGGGGTACTGTAACATCTGCGGGGTCTCGCCGGTGTGGTACGGCCGGGGGAAAGGACTGTCCGCATCCCCAGCGCTTCACACCCACACGTGCAATCAGATCGATTGCCTTCAGCCGTGTGGGTGTGAGGGCATATAGGCTGGGGACTACCGGGAAAGGGTGTGGGTTATTGTTTCATGTTCCTGTTTTCTGTTGATGTACATGTTTTCTGTTCATGTCAGGTAACGTGACTGTGTACGCCTTTTGTTTTGAGTTTGTGTTGCTGTTTACATTTATTCGTCCGGCAGTTTGTTGCTTCTCGTTTTTTCGTTCATCTGCACTCGACTCGCCCTCTCAGCGTTACAAGAACTCAAACAACAGCAAAACAATGGCAAAATAATCATTAATTAATAAAAATCGATGTACAATGTTCAATTAATCGTGATTTAGATTTTATGTCATATCGTCCAGCCCTAATAGTATTAATTTAATAGATAGAAGACAATAAAGTTATTATTTTACAAATAAATGTAATATTTGATGGTTAATGCTTTTACGGGGTATTGAAGTCCACTATACTGTGCCTCAGCCTCACGTTGGCTATGTTATTATTTTTGTAAACAGTAACTTGGTCTATGCTACAGGCTCATTTTACTACAAGAGATGGCACTAGAACACAATAATATACTCTTATTCTCATAATCATGCCTGAATCTGAATAGTTTTTTTCGTCCTCAAAGTAACTGCTGTATCCTTTTTGCCAGTTGGCATCATATCATTCTTCTTGCACAGATCGGCCGCCATTAGCTTTAGAAAAGTTTCTGCATTCCTCACAGACACTAAAAATGCATAATGCGTTTTGCCTTCCTCACCATTTCAGTCATACAGTCTTGAAGTGGAAAGCATGCAAATGTTGTGTCTTTAATTGGACAGTAGATTTTTTTAAACACACCCCTATTTGGGTGTGTTCTGGCAGCTGTCTGCAGCACACAGCCACGCACACTGAACTGCGCCTATCACAGTGAAACACCCCAGGCCCCCACATATGGATCAGGATGTCTACTTTATTCAAGCAGAGGCAGATATCTGATGGCATTGTGGTCCTGTAAATCTGCTCAATGTGCGAGCACAATACTCTGAAATATGTAGCTTAATATGGCTTTTGGTACTAGAGACACACAGGATACAAATGCATGCAGTAGTGCAGTGGTTCTCACAAGTACCCCTTTAGTGGACTAAACCATTCTGTCAATAGAAAGAAAAATATATGGGTATTAATACTGAATGCTAATGTTGCTTCAAGCCTGCGCATTATATGATATTATTAAACAATGTAGCTTGTAATGGCTCCAGTAGAAAACATTTCAGAATATCTGTGTCTTCTTTCCTTGTCAATAGGACTACAGTAAATAGAAGTAGAAATATACAGTAAATGGGATACTATTATTCTAGAAAATCGTCATGTACCTCCTGTATACCTCTTTATACCACTCGTCTGTTAAATAACCAGGTATAACTAAGCTATGACAGATGACATGAATACACACCGTATTATAGAAAAACTGTGTGCACTCCAAGATTGTCAGTGATGGAACGCATCTGGTGTGAATTGATGGCCATCAGTGTGTGACGAAACCAGAAAGCAATGAGACAGAGAATAGCATCGCAGCATGTACTGGGGGAGGGGGGCTATGTGCTGCGTCAGCTCAGGACTCTCTTTGTGCAGCATCAATGAAGAACAGCCCCTATCACATGACCTTTCACCCCACCTACGCCCTACTCAACCCAGCCACCCCAGTCATTAAAGGGGTGACCCATCTTGCTCTTTAAGAGCAGCCAGCCAATTGCATGTCAGCAAGTGGCTCCCACGGGGCTAAAGGCAGCAAGATTCACAAGTACATGTGCAGACACACACACAGTATTTAAATACACCATAAGAAATAATAGTTTTAGATTGGTCAATTTACCCTGGTTTCATATGTGTACAGATTCTTTTTTTGATAAATGTGCAGAGTCATGGCAACAATCCTTAATAATGAGAACAATGTTTTTGTCCGTGAAAAGCTTTGAGCAAGGCTCGTTTTTAATACACAAGCATTTCATGTTTACCAAAATACATGGGTGAGACACACATGGGAACATTTAAATAGCAATGTCCTCCTCTGCCTCATTTGGTGTGTGATTGTGTGTGGGTTGGTCCCTGCACAATTGCAACCGTGCGTCTGTGTGTGTGTGTGTGTGTGTGCGCCAGTGCCAGGATCAGCTGTAGTAGGAGATTAGCATGAGCCTGCTGCCTACTCATTTCCATTCCCATCTGCCCGTCTCCCAGAGTGATCCCACCTCCCCCACCACCAACACACAGATAAAGACAGACATGTACAGTATTTCTGATGGATTACCATAACTGTAGTAGGTAGTGCCATGTCAAATGCAAGTTCTCAGACATCTCGTAAAGGCATCCTTAATGTTCTCTATGTTTAGGATGGACATCCCATCATGGCCAGCTAGAGAATGAGAAAGGGGATACAGGAGCTTTCATAATAAGCCACAAGTCATAATAAGAACAAATATAATTTCTGGCACAACCCAATGCCGTATAGTCTATTTAGCATATGGGATGTAATAGTAATATCCTACTTAAATAGAAGTAGTTGTTTAATTACAAAAGAGAGTTGCTGGCAGCTTACTGTTGCGACTTGATATCAGTCGAATCACAAGAATCCTAGCTTTCCAAAAATTTGTATAGTAAACTATACACTGAAAGGTAGTAGCCATCCTGAGTCCTGACCTGCTTGGATTTGACAGATACGGGTTATATATCATGTCACCCGCGCCCCCGAAGCTTGAAATATTCACTATAAATTACTACCAAAGCTTTGAATCTCAAAAAATGGTATTCGGGTAAGCCTTATCTTGAACATAAACAGCTACGTTAGATTCAATGTTGTATTTTGTTCCTGTGAAGGCAAGGGTGGTGTCTTTCACAGAAGGGTGTTCCTTTCTTAAATTGTTGATCTACAGACTTTTATTTGGTCTAGTTATGACTGCCTTCTGACTCATATCTGTCTAGCCAGTTGTAGTTAGGCCAGGCTCATATGGGTTAATTTTAAACTGGAATTATCAGACGTAAGGTGGACCTAATTGCCCTATTGATCCAGCAAAGCAGTTATCCTGAACTTTGACTGTTTCTGTCGATTATCACAACAATGACTGTTACAAAATATGAGATGTGGTGTGTAGGTTGACTACAAGAGATGAAAACAGAAAGCTTTTTTTTAACCTTTTTTTTAAAGTGTATCTATGATCTGCTTTTACAAAGAATGCAGTGTAGCCCCAAATAAGATGAAGTCATGGTTGTTGAAAAGAAAATTATAGGGGGTTAGGCTTGCATAAATTGTTGTTGGGGGAGACTTTTACAGTTCTGTTTGGCAGGACCCAGCAGGTTTCATTAAGGACTGCAGCCAGAGTCTAACTGCAAAAGAGATGTTCTTGAGCAGCAACATCTTGACTACACAAGTAGTCGAGATGAGAGTGTGCGCTTTTATGCAGGCGTGCGCACACACACACACACACACACACACACACACACACACACACACACACACACACACATACCAGGGGTTTAACTGTTACAGGAGATCGAGGCTAGGGCGCTGGTAGGCTCTGTTTACCCCATAGGAATGAAGTGTCAGAAACAATGGCTAATAATGTCATTAACATCCGTCCTCCTGGCCGCCATCTATTTCTGCCCTCCATCCAAGTCACTGATCTGTACAATGAATCCCATGCCAGCCCCACTCTGGCAGATGAGCTGGTGAAAGGTATACTAAAGAAAACAATGTGTTGAAAGGGGATCCCTGGTCTTGGCACTGCCTGCTTCTCAGGTTAAGGAAGCCAACTGTGTCTGATGCTACAGCCAGACCCCCCACCCATTTGAAGCCCCTACCCTTGTCTCCCATCTACTTAACGGCTCATTATGAAGCGCACAGACACGCATGCATATGTAAGAACACAGTGAGGCACAGGCAGCAGTATAAGCACATGCAAGTACGCTTAACGGCAACAGCGCTCATTTCTGCACATGTGCATGCGTACGTGCACACACACACAGAGCAGACAATGGCACTCTTGAAGCCCGTGGCTTATAATTACTGTAATTGTAGATCTATCAGAAAAGGTAATGTGTTGAATGTGTAGCCCCCCATCCCCCCAACTCTCCCACAGAAAGCCTCCTCTGAGTACAAAGATACAAAGACTATCACCCCCCCCCCCAACATACACACACACACACACACGTCCCTCCCACCTGGCCCAGTCCTTCATAGACACGCCAAGGCTATCTTCTGCAGCAGGACATAAAGCACACTAGCATTTATATGTGTGTGTGTGCGTGTGTGTGCACACGCATGGGATAAATTATCCTCCATGACCTATAGCCTTCACATTGGGCTCATCTGTGTGCACGGTTTAATTATCTCCACACACACACACACACACACACACGCACGCGCGTGCGCATGCACACACACACACACACACGCACACAAACAGGTCATGGCTCCAGGCACCAGGTGAACCTTGCCCTCTGGGTCACACGGGCCTGGGCCTTCCAAGAAACTACAAGGAAGTACTTACACAAACACATACAAAGGCGCGTGTGTGTGTGTGTGCGTGTGTGTGCGTGTGTGCGTGTGTGTGTGGATGCAAAGGCACATACACACATATATATTTCCTTCCTGGCTTACCTTCTTAACAGTGAAGCGGGTGATGATGCGTGCATGCATGTGTGCGTGTGTGCATGTGTATGTGCATGTGTGTGTGCGTGTGCACGTGCGTGCATGCGCGTGTGTGTGTACACAAGACAGCACACCTCTCCAAGATAAAGCCTAACTGTGATGCTTCTCTGACTGCAGCCTTTGTGTGGCAGGCCTTTGAAGTGTCAACAGGTAGTGGGAGTTAGTTCCTGTTCCTCCGTGCCACAATCTCAAAGAAAATCATGTGTTTGTTCAACGCTGGGAAGTCCAATCCCAGAGCCTTTTGCGCCAGGAATGTTACCATAGCAGTGGTCGGATTGGCTGGATTTTCTTTTCAAAGGGAGATGAACAGAAGAGCACTTGGTTTTCCACAGAGTTGGCACAGTGTTTTTCAAAAAGGGAAAAATTAAACAGGAGGCAGCATTTAGTCTTGGCCCAACGGACAGAGCAAGACGTGTTCTGTCTCCACATTTTCTTTCTTTCCCACCATACATCTTACCTTTCTCATGTTCTTTCTTTTCGCAGCAGATTTTCTCTGGACTTGTCGTGACTGCTGCTAGCACTTTAACCCTACTCACACACATACTGTATGCACTCAACCTTTCTGGTCTCTGGTGCGCCTTTCACCAAGCCAGTCATCCAACTCAGGAAGCGCAATGAAACATCAGATTGCACTTCCTGCAGCAATCAATACAACTCAGATCCACAAAACAGACTTATGCACTGTCTCTCTCTCTCTCTCTCTCTCTCTCTCTCTCTCTCTCTCTCTCTCTCTCTCTCTCGCTCTCTCTCTGCACACACACCAATAAGACCTAGCAATGGCAGCGGCCAAAGCAGTGACTATCACCGGTAGAAGCTATACGTTAATAATATAGTTTAATGGTTCACTCACCAGGGCTCCCATGGAATGACAGAAGACGTCCATCCATCCAGCCATCTTCCTCTGTGCAAAGCTTTGTATGATAACCGTTCTTCCAAAACCACTCCAAGTTAACTTAGCTTATAGCTGTCCCAGTGATGATAACACCATGGCTAGTGGACAGTCGACACCAATGCGTGTTAATTCCAATCTAAAGTAATTATGGGTGTAATGGTTCTGAAACTGAGACCGAAACTGCAATACAAAGTCCATGGTTTTGTGTTTTTCTGGAAGACAGAAGCGCAGGTTTTCACGTAGGCAGCGCCAACACACTACATATGTTGATCTCTCTTATACGTTGCCACTGTAACTAAACATATTTTCACATTTTACACTAGAACCACTGAGCTCTATAGTTATCGAAACGCAACATAATAAGCATTTGTTCTCATCCATGGTTGGTTAAGCCCTGTAACTACGATGTCTAGTTTTCGGGGATAATGGTGAGTCTATTGTCTTCCCATTTACTCTCAAACAATGTGAAATAATATCACACTTCATATAAAAGCAGCAATGTGTTGTAAAGTGTCATATTGGTGAGAAATGACAAAGCGCACCCCCCCCCCCCCCTTGAAGCTGTAATAAAATGATAGATCTCTGACGTTGATGGGAGCAGAAAGAGAGCTATGACCTCACAGGCAGCTCCCCACCTCAGAGGGAGAAGCAGGCAGCTAATGTGTCCATTAGCCTTCTTTCCTGCACCAAGATGAGAAACCCACCCAGGACAGACATACAGAGAGAGAGAGGCATGTGGAATATGGAACGCTTGTATTTGTGCAATTTGTATTTTGTTTTAGATTTCGAAGCTTTGTTTTCAGCTGTCAGTTTGAGTCACATTCTTTACAGTTCCGATGCTATTTCAAGCTTTTGGGTTTTGTGAGCCCGTATGGATCCTAGCCTATATTGTTTTCCTGACACTGACTTGACATCTAGTTATACAGTATATAGTGTGTGGGTGCGTGGGGGGGCATAGGGGTCACTGATGCCAGAGATTGTCCCTATGATGAGTCCTAACAAATGAGCCTGCCCCTCCCCACACATATACACATACACTTTCAACCCCCCATCCTATAAACAACGGCATGCCTGTGTGGGGCCTCGTCACATGACCTAAGTGGGGTGATGGCTAGCGGACAACAGCCAGAGGCAAATGGGCTCTCAAGGGGAAAATGCAAGCATGTATTTCCTTTTTTGACACTGTTTATGCCAGAGAAAGATGCCATCCGAGATCAAGCACTAGTGGACAATCTCCCTTCAATCTCTACCTCGTGTTATAAAGTTATTTCAATGAATGATTCTGTTAAAAATAATATTGAGCACGAAGAATGCCTGCCTGCCGCGTAGAATGGCCTGGACTACCACTAGTCTGGTTGTTACCACGCAGTGGAAAAGAGGCTGCATGTTGCCGTTGTTAGAGTCGCTTTAACCTTTGCTTAACCAATTCGACATTACAGACAAAGACAGCAAGCTTTATTTTTAATTAGCCTACTGACCACCACCGCCACTGACGATTGAGATAAGTAGCCTATAATGTACATTGACTTGCAAACTTCTTTCATCAATCATATTGCAAAGTGTGCAAGCTAACAGTATTTCTGTCACAGAGAATGCTACACAGCAACAGTGTAGCATCTCTGAACACAGAATGGGAAAGGAAATGGGAATTTTAATAGGTGGTTTAAAGGATTTTTTTTAAAACAACACTTTTATTTGGTTTTACATATGCCCCCTTAGTACACAATTTGATCGATCCAACTGTTAGTCACATAACTTTGTTGCTTTCCTGAATTGTTGATAGATACAGTATGCATATCTACAGCATGGATACTATTATGGTCATAATGCACAATAAATGCAGCACATCATGAGCAGATTACATAGAGAGTGCTGGGTGGACAAAGAGACATAGAGAGTATAGCAAACTCTCGACCCCCCACCCCTTCACGTCGGCTACCACCACACGTATATATTTCAGATCTGTGGGAAACACTGTAGGATTGTATTGATTACACAGGCTACACAATTTACAGATGGAAAAAGGGCATCCAATAAATGTGATGGGGGAAATTTGTATTATTTTGTGTGCAATTGGGTCTGCATTTGTAAGGGTGGGTTTTTTTCACATATCCCTCATACATGTACACTGCCTCGTGCAACCTGCTCCTATAACTTCCCCTCATAAGCAGCCCAAAGTCTGTAGCAGGCAGATATGCCTTCACATTAGGGTCTGTGGCGAAGCAGCAGCGTAGACTTCTTGGTTTTGATGCCGCACACCACACTGGCTTCCTCTTGTGCACCCCCGCCCTGCAGCCCAGCGGTTTGGAGCTTCTTGTTTTGACTGTCCTAGGGCGAACCCCAAAAGGCCCTTCATAGACCTTTTCAATGACAGAGATAAAAAGCTGTTTTAAGGTGAGACACCACCAAGGAATATGTTGTTGTTTTTTTTTACCAACTTTACTCATATAACATATAGCTGAAACTATACATAAAAATAAGCTTATGAATTACAATTTGTTTGTTTTACATTTTTTAATATATGCAAATTAACTACAATAAAATAAAAACAACAACATTTTATTGTGATAATATACCAATTGGCTACAAAGTTACAGAAGGGTAAAATTCCTCTGTAATAATCTTGCTAAGAAACAGAGTGTCAAATAATGATGCTCCAGTGTAATTTTGAGAAAATGGCTGTTAAGGATGAGTTTAAACAATAACAACACAATTGGTATAAACATTGTCATGTGAACACATCTCTCTATATTGAATAATATATCATTATAATATAATATATAATAATATATCAAGCTTGTTTTCTAGAGCACAATGTTAGCTAGTCCATATATGTCAATTTCCACGTCAAATCTTTACATGAAAACTGCCTAAGAAAGATGAAATGTACGCAATATGCAGCTGTAGACGTAGTATAAAATTATTATATTAATTCCCTTCAATGCATTGAATGAGAAAATCAAGCAGCACTTGGCTACATTCCTACAACAACATGACATTTACCAGTTGAATATATTGAGACAATTTCTAGATAGACTCACCATTATAGATCAACTGCACTCGGTAACTAAGGTTGCTTTGATAATAATGCTTTAATCCAAAATTGGCTAAGGAACGCATCCCTGATCGTCTGATTTCCTAGTATGAAATGGTTATAAGACACTTGAGCATATGCTTCAGGCGTATGCAGCAATGCATTTCACAGCTAGCAAGTCAGGGACAATACAACTGCATTGGGCAAACCGTCTGAGGTAATGTAGATTGAGACAGTGCCACAATCTGTTTATCTCTCTTTTCCCCCTTTTTGCTCTCTGCCTATTTCCCTGAGTTCAACTTGGGAACAAAATGTTCTGGGGCCCCAGGTTGTAGAAAGTGCCAGCATGCACTAGCTACTCAGGCTGTTTTAAGCTGCCCAGTGCCCTGCCTGAACCAAAGAACTCTTTATGTGTTGCCTCACAAAGATAGACCTAGCTGGCAAAAACCCCACCGTCAAAACAAATAGTATGTC
This sequence comes from Speoplatyrhinus poulsoni, assembly GCA_025447795.1. NCBI lineage: Eukaryota > Metazoa > Chordata > Actinopteri > Percopsiformes > Amblyopsidae > Speoplatyrhinus > Speoplatyrhinus poulsoni. The sequence goes on from JAOEGT010058490.1 coordinate 11,197, forward strand.
AGCCAGCGGTGTTGCATGCTCGTATTCAGCGGCCAAGCGCTGGCAGCTGCCAGAATTTAAAGTCACAAATAAAACCTTCTGAATGGCCGGAGAAAAACAAGAGGAAGGAAGTTTTCCTTTAGTGCTGAGAAGGTCCCCACGTGGTTGGCAGTCTCCATTCCTCTTCCTGCCATACTAAGTCATGATAGCTGTAAGAAAAAAAACATTGCCTTACCGACATTTTATGCACTGTTTCTTGTGAGACCATTGTGATTTCTGTGCATTGCTTGCTCTGCTACTCAAGATGGATCTCCCTCTATTAAAAACCATCCATGTTAGAACTAGGGCTGGCCCCAAATACTAGACTAGTTGCATTTGTGTTTATAATTGTATTGCCACACTGGGGTTGGAGCCACACTGGGTTTGCAAACTTATAATTACGGCAGCAGCGAGACACCAAAGCACGACCATACACACAAGCAATGGTACTTTGAAAACCTTTGGGAAAACGGTGGATATATAGCTCAATGAACAAGTGCCCTGGGAAACAGAACTGCACAACGAAAAGGTGAAGAAAATAAGTAAATATTGAAAATACTGATCGATTGTGTCATATAACGCAAATGTGTAATTTAACACAAAAGATACCGGTCTGTGATGCAACAGCCAGTTAAACTGTTATTGTATAATAATAATATTGATGGTTTCTCTAACTGTGGCATCACAATAATGGTATTAAGGCACGGATAAATTCAGGTAGGACAGCACTGAAGGCCTATGTGTAAAATGCACGGCCCGCCACTGATAGTTCAGTCCATATCACAAATGCATGGCTATCCACACCCTGTCATAAATCATCAATTGCTTGACCGAACACAATAACACAATTTCTATATTTGTGTTGATCTGTCTTTAGCTGTGGTATATTTGCTGTGTATGTGCGTTGCAACATCTTACGGGCTTAGCGGTCATCCAATGAAGTAGTCTGATAAATGTTTATTTGAAGTGATTTCAGAACAATCACTGTGATTTTAGACCATAATATTCCCTAAACTCTGGGCCTAAAAACCTTGTCATTGATTCGGCATTGTACCAGCTACATTAATACATGCAAATGTAGCAACTATATACAATGAAACATGCAAACGTGATTGATCTCACTTCAATAAATGTCTTTCAAAATAGTGAAAATGCCCATCCCTCAAATGAATAATAAAATGAATAAAACACAATATTAAAATATAGCATAATAAAAAAACTGTGTATAATGTATTATTATTGTTATTATAATTATTTAAACAATTGTGTGACCCATTGGGGTCCCAGACCTCTACTCTAAATTATGGGGTACCAGGTATCAATGGTGTGGAGGTGCTGGCTCTCACACAAGCAAGCACGGCCATGTCCATTTCAGTCTTAGTAATTTTATTGGGTGCTGCAGACAACCTCTATGGTAGAGTAAGTGAGGCTGGCTGGGTGGGTGGGGAAAGGCAATAATGGATTTACTTAAGTGTATGTGCGTGCATGCGAACGCGCACGTGTGTGTATGTGTGCCAAGGTGCTAGACAGTGGCTGTGGATGTGACAGCCAATTTCCTGTCCCTGGTTGCCCATGTCTCTCTCCCCCTCACAGTGGAATCTGAAGTAGAAAGGTTCAACCATTAGGATAAAGGCAGGCTTCTGCAAGCCCTCTCTCTCTCTCTCTCTCTCTCTCTCTCTCTCTCTCTCTCTGCTGCTTGGAGAGCAGTTGAGCATTAGGGGAGAGGCAGTAGACTGTGTGTGTGTGCTTCCACACGCGCTTGGCCCTACATTATCCCGAATGCTACTGTGATTGAAGTGGTAATGTGGTTGCTAAGCAAACCTTGCCTTCCTACACTAAATCAGAATGGGCCGACTGCTTCCTGCTTGGTGGGCCAGGCTTAGGGGTTGGGGCGGGGTGGAGGTGCTAGGAAAGCATGCTGTGCATTGACATACACACACCTACACACACATACATACCAGGGGTCTAAACGGTTATAGGAGAGCGAGGCTAGGGCATTTGTAGGCTCCGTTTATCCCATAGGATAATTATAATTATTATTAGAATTAGAATTCTGGTTTAAATTCCCTAAATGTACTGTAAGTGGAAGCTTTAGCTTCGACATAAAGCCCTCATTCTATCTGAAATGGCCTTATAGCGTAGCCTAGTGTAGCCTGCCCTACCCATATTGGTGTCTGGTTGCAAGCATGGCTGCCAAGCCACCGGCTGCAGTTCTGTGAAAGTTGAGACGAGAGCTCGGGGGTCAACTGTCCGTCAGAGAGAGAGCACGAGAGAGAAGAGGTCAGTTCCTGAAGGCTCTTTTAATTAAAGTGGCCGACAGCACCTGAGAGCCAGAGTTAGCGTTTGACATGTCCCCTTCTTGTCAGGAGACCTGAGATGGACCGCACGGTAATTATGGTGTCCACAAGTCAAGAAGTGACATGAGGGAGTGCATATACTTGACCTCCAGGATTCAGACGCATGCAGAGTTTGTTTAAGGCGGTGTGTATTGCATGTGTGTACAGCTTTGTGTGTGTGTGTTGTGTAGTGCAGGTATGTGTGCAGGGGAGATTCCTACTTTACTACTAGCTATTGAATTAATAAATGCTTTAGTTGTTTACGAGCAATGGGACCAGCATGAGTAGCTGAACAAATAGTTGAAATGTTCTCCATATATTTCTAGTGTAATACCAAAACACACACACAAACACAAATGTGCTGTGGGACGTATATGCCAGAAAGACCACGTGATATGATTATGGTCATTCTCATGATCGTGATGTGCTGTTGATGCCCATGGCAAGATCAGGTGATGGGAATGTGTGAACGGCGAGAGGCCTTTAATAGCCCGCTCTGCAGTATTAGAGCCCACTTACCTGACCTGGTTCCAGCAAGCATAATGTGCCTGACTAGAGCATCTTTCTCTACTCAGTCTGTCTGCCTGTCTGTCTGTCTGTCTCTCTCTCCCCTCACTCTTTGACTGCATTATAGTTGGCCTCAACAGCCATGCAGTAGACTGCTGCAGTTATAGCTAGCACACTAACATGCAGCAACACTCACTGTAGTTTAATAGCACACAGGCTGCTAAGCAGACTCCTTTTCATGGGAAAAGGAAGCAGCACTTGTCTTGCATTGAACTACTTTTACTAAAGTGAATGTGCATTGAATGCATTGTGACATTCTCCCCAGTTATTGTTTTAAATAAATAGTTAAACATCTGTGAAATTAGATTTGAGACTTTATTTAACAAAAGCTTGACTAAAATGTAACATTTAAATTTAATTTATGCTAATAGGTTAGCATTCTGCTTGATGATTATTATATGTTATTGAAGAATTGTAATTGAATGTGCGAGTATCCAAGAATATCTGCTTTTCTGGAAGTAGGCCACCCTGAAGTACAGTAGACACAAGGTGCGCCATTTCCATTTGACTAGGAGGGTGTGAGTTGGTGTGTGTCTTGCAGTGGCAGACGATGTTCTGTTGCTACATGCAGACAGGAGCGTGTACTAAGTTACCACCTCACTGGCATGTACACCAAACACACACACGTTCAACCTCTTCAGCAATAAATGTGATCTTGTTCTGCGCTCCGTGGAGTGTTTTTTCACATGGCATTTGTCTTTTTTGTTATTTTATGTTCCAGTGCAGTAAAAAATACAGCCTTGTATTGCAGTTTCCTTTCTCACCCTCTCATCAAAGGGTCTATTGTTTTGGATGAGGATTCAAAGTTCCACCTTCCCCAATGAATGCGGCTGTGCCTCTCTTGTTTTCTTACCATCCATTCTGACTCGCGCCATATTTAACACTGCTTGAAATGGTGCTTAATGCATAGCATGCTAATTTAGCGATTTACAGTAAACAGTAACTCCTCAATGTTTCCAATGATCTAGTCTATAGATGACACTGCCAGAAATAAACACATTCTAAAGCTTTGAGAAGGTTGAGAAGGGTACACTCTTTGAAAAGTGTGTGGCACCTTTGGTGTGAGCACACAATTATCTGAGATGGAGAATGATAAGAGAGGGAGAGTGCAGGAAAGTGGCCATTGAGATTAGACTTCAAACGGTGGCAACCAACTCCAGAGGAGAAACCTCCTCATTCACTTCAACAACTAGGAACTGTACATGCTATCCCGCCTGCACAGTGCACCTTCATGCTTCCCCCTCTGTTAAGCATGAAGTCCAGCGTGGAAGGGAGAGGACAGTTTTCCACCAATACAGCATCTTTACTAACTCACCAAGCTGCTTTTCAGATTACCAGCGCTGCAAACTAGGTAATCACTCCCTGGCTCGAAAGGGCTTATATACCAAATGCAAAGTATGCACAGTTCATTTAAAGCACCACCTCTCCCCGCCTCTTGAGCACAGCTTGTTTTGGATTCCCAATAAAGCCTGTTGTTGTGAACCTGTGGTGCGTTTGAGCATGCAGTGTCTTTCTGCTATTGTGTGACTAGCGGTCAAAAGGATTGCAGGTCCTTCATACAGTAGCACCACATCAACAATAATGGAGTTGTTCCCCTCTGATAACTGATAACTGTGCCCATAGAGGCCTGTGTGTGTGTGTGTGTGTTTGTGTTAAGACAATAAAGGTACGCTCATTGATTGTGTTAGAGCACCCTCTGAAGTGCAGATAACTGACTTGACTTGAAACAAGCTGTCAACACAAGACTGCATGGGGATGTGTATAGAACAAGGTGAACCAAGAGCTCTGAGTGGGACTCACAGGTTGGAGGGGTAGGGGTTACCTTGCTCAAGGATGCTTACGTCAGCCTGGCTTTTTGGGGACCAAACTCATAATCTTTAGGGTGGGAGTGGGCCATCCAAAGTGGACACTTCTGCCCCATTGGAGAGTATTAGTGTACAGAGAACACTCTGTACATTAAAAGCTATTATTCAGTTTCATTGCAGAAATATAAAGCGGCCATAGAAGTTAACAAGCATGAAGTCAACATCACGCCACCATTTCTTGCTGCGTTGTGCTCTTACCGTGGTTAATTCTTCCACCATTGTTGCCATGTAGGCTCAATGGTGGCAAAACCAAAACAGGAAAAAGTGAGCCAGGGCAGGCCTGCGGGCCAGGGTGGTTCCTTGGCACAGGTCTGAGCAAAGCCATGGAAAGAGTTAGCTGCTGCTAGGCAGGCAGGCGACATATTGTTCAGTCTGAGCCAAGGAGAGTCTTGTTTTTTTACCCCCCACCCCCACCCCACACTGTTTTGCTAAAGGGAGAAGTGAAAATGAACTAGTCCTAAATTCCACACTCGAAGCCAACCATTCTCTGTTCTTCAACTTTGTTGCATGCTGTGTTAGAAGAACAAAATGAAGAACTGAATGAAATATTTACACTTTGCAGATTTCTGCATTACAAATCAAATGTATTATTATTATTATTATACTTATTGTCGGTAAAACGGGAATCTGTGTTTTGGGGTTGGGATTATGTTGCAGTCAGCTGGAAGGAAACTGACCACAATCTTGACATGGCGGGATGGTGTGATAAGAGGGGGAAAAGGGGACATACAGAGAGAGTTCTGGCAGATAACTAGTGTGTTATGGTTCCCCCACCCCCCGTTCAAATGTTTCCTCTCCCTTCATATGCTTTGCATCATGACATCAGTGCCTCAACGAGAAAGCCGTGTGTGTCTGTGCACGTGCACACATAAGAAAAGGCTCGGAGCAGGGGACACGAGCACTGCTTTCCAGATGTGTGAAAAAGGAGTGAATTCAATAGAACAGCATAGAGTAAAGAAATGTGCGATGGTGCCCTATGACAACAGACCATTGTCTGCATAATTCAGGTTTAAATGTATTGCGGGGGGTGTGGTGATCTGCCGAGCCAACTCAGCCACACTGTATTGCTCAACATCGAGAGCTCAACACCAGCTTGGAACCACAATTTCCTCATCAGCTCTGGAAAGGAAGCCATGTTGTAAACACAACCACAACTTTCTTATTTTTTTGTGGCATGTACTTGGCCTTGAAACTTTGGCGTCTTATGTGTACTGCCTTTTTCAGAACAAACATCTCAACTCTATTGCACCCATTTTTTTAGCTGTTAAATGCTGAGCTATGCCGAATGTGACCCAAAGTTTGCGTTGCCCTGTTATTCAACCTGACCCTTCCCTGACCTGTCCCGACCTAGGCTTGGCTCTCTGGTCATTAAATGGTTGACGTAAAGAAAATGCTGTGACCGCTGTCATTAAAGCACATTTGGCATCATTAAGCCCTTTAAGTGTTCTTGCCTTGATTACCTCTCAAGATAGTATTTGAAGAGTGGAACCTGCATTTGTAAAGGGCCCTGCTAGACGTTTCCACCCCCTCACACAAACACACACAGACACCTCTGTGAGACAGTTTACTGTCATTTAGACTGTAAACCCAGTGAAAAGGCTGGCTTTGGATGTTTGGGAAAGGACCCCTCCCCCTCTCTGTGAACTGGGAAGACAGCTAAATGCCACTTTGCAGTATGTAACTTATCAGGAAGAAATCGTAGTGAGAGCCATTCAAAATGACTAAAGACAGAATGACAGAGTGGAGACTGGAGAGATATGTCAGTGGTTGGAGACTTGCTGTCTTAGATGCAAGGTTTATATTGGTCACTTTTTTTTACAGAGGTGGAAGCTAGTTTACAGGCAGTCCGGGCCCCTCTTATGCCATCTGGCAGCCATAAAATAAAAAGGCCTAGTAAGCCTGACTTTTGTGCTCTTTAATTTGGCCTTCTGGGGATGAGGTTAATTTTTTTTTTTATTTTTTATTTTTATTTGAAGACAAAACATAACATCAACAACTTAAACCCCTGTGCATCACAGTCTAACTTAGCTCAATTGCTGCCGGCGTATAAGGGCAGATGGAGAGGCTGGGCAGCTCCTCAGACCAGGTGGGGGAGAGTGGAGAGTAAGGCCGCCGCGGTCAGCCTGGTGG
>JAOEGT010058510.1:4509-15759 GCA_025447795.1 Speoplatyrhinus poulsoni
AGTAACATTATACCAGGCAGACAGACAGACAGAGAGCACAGTAACATTATACCAGGCAGACAGACAGATAAGAGAGCACAGTAACATTATACCAGGCATTTTTTTTTTACTATGTTTATACAATTTTCTTTTTACATACACTGTACACTATTACATGTATTTTAAAGACTGTGCAGTGGTCTCTTAATCTTTTCTGCGGCTGTACAGTATATTGCCAGAGTGGAATCCTAGCGTGCTAAACGTAGCCATTGTCTTCAGGGTTTACCTGCAGGTACGTGACCATGCCGTTGGTGCACGACTCCAGATTGATGCGGCGTACGGCGACGTGCTCTCCCGTGGGCCTGTAGCGCGCCATGTTTACCGTCATCAAGTCTTCTAGGCCACGCCCTAGCATGTGAAGGTGGGCGGAGCGAAAGCCTCCGTGTCACAGTGGTGTGAAACTCAGACAAACTTTGCTGGCAAATTACAACTAGCCAAGTTAGCAGTCGTATCTTAAAAAAGGCATAGTCAGCTATACCTTTCTACCAGACCAACTGACGCTAATAAGGCACAAGGGGGAACAAGCAGGGCCGGGACGAAAATGACACAATTAATGAATACAATGGTCCCACAACATGCTGTGACCCCCTATGAATGTCCGCACCATCTGTGTGTGCCCCCCCTTCCCTCACTGTGTGTGTGTCTCCCCCCGTCCCCCACCCCCCCACTGTGGCTCTACTGACCGATGATGCTGAGGAGCTGGTAGGCACTGCTGTCGGAGAGGGAGCTTGCCATGCTGTCCCACCACGGGGGCGGTGAGCTCACCACGTTCTCCTGGCTGTCCTCATGAGTCTGGCGGGGTGAGGGGGGGGGGGGGTGACACGTGTTTAAATGTGCTCCAATGATATCTTACATACATGTACTGGTGTCCTGACCAGAGGATGACATCACACTCTCTGCGTGTGTGTGTGTGTGTTTTGCTCCAGTGTGCCATCTAGTGGTACAAAATCATATAGTCACTCAAAAGATTCAAGATTATTTGTGCCTAAGAAAATTTGTCTCAGACACACATTGCAAATAAAGTAGCCTAATGTTGAATCATGAGAAGAAGGAGGAAGAAGGAGAAATGTCTGGTTTCCGGTCCGCAGGCCAGAGACCGGCCAGACAGAACCGGCTGTGCTTCGGGAAACTTGCGCAACGTTGTGGTGTGTGTGCGCGCGTGTGTGTGCGCGCGCATGACAGTGCACGTTATGTTAGTTTGTTTGTGTGTGTGTGAGGGGCCAACTGAGCATTTATTTTGATCTGAGATGATGGATGTGCTTAGTGTGCCATCTAGTGGCAGGAAATCATATAGAGCCACTTTATGGCCATTTGATTTATATCAGATTGATTAAAATCTAAGAAACAAATGAATGTATTACAACACTTATATGTTAAGCTTATATGTTGATTACATTTCAGTAATTAAAATCATGCGATACTGTATATCATGTGAAAGAAATCCTCTGTGGACACAATCAAGTCATTCTAGACACTAGCTATGAGTTTTTGGTGCATAAAAGAAACCTAAACAATAGGGGTGGGAATTACCAGAGCCCCCACGATACAATATTATCATGATACTTATGCCACGATAAGATATTATTACTTTTTTCTACTTCAAATTATTTCCCCAAAGGAAAACTTTGTCAACATCGATTTGTTCATCTCACATAAATTGTATTGCTGCGAAATTTGATTGTCAAGCCGACTGACATGAACATGTCATACATATTGTAAAATTATCAAGTGCCATTTATATAATAAAATTGCGATACTTGGCGTCCGTGTATCGATACAGCATTGCCATTTGAAATATCGCGATACTGTGCTGTAACGATCCCCCCCTGCTTAAACAAGTGAGCATGAAATTCTAAACACACACACACACACGCTATCTGCATTTGTGAATACATGAAGTGCCACAAAATGTGATATTGTTATAGTGCAGTGTGTAGTGCTATCTAAACTCAAATTCATGTTAGAATAGCCTATGCGAACATGCATATACCTACTTTTTTCAGCAAGCGGCCATCTGCACATATTTTAGATCATTCTGTTTTACATGCTAAAATACACCAAAATATTCAAATTATGTAAAAGTAACGGAGAGCAGTAGCATGTTCGGTTGCCAAACAAGAAAGCAGCGTGTATTAGGCATATATGCAGTTTCCATGGTGACCACTGAAAGCATGTGTGTGTACAAAATATAGTATTATTATATAGTATAGAGTTTACAGATGGTCAACAAAAAACACCATTCTGTGATCCTAGTCACTTTTTATATGTAGTTCTGGATGCACTGCCAACTTGTGAGCTGGGGCTGCTCGGTAGGGGTGCACAATGCATCGACTCAGTATCGTTATCGCAATATCACATCATATTTAAAATGTCGCAGTAAGTGCAGTATTCTGTTTATTTTGTGGAGAGATGTGTCCATTGGCTGGTTGCCTTAGTTGTGTTTGATTTAGACAGAACAGTAAGATCTGTGGCTGAGAAAGCTAATGACATAATAGAGATCGAAGAGGAAACATTAGTGGCCAAAAGGAATGTTTCCTCCGTAGCTTGGAATTACTGTTGTTGTACACATGACTGTTGAAAATGTGTTGTTTTGATATGTTGTGAATATATCTTGATGCATTTTCCAATAACGTGTTTTTTTTAACTTATGTTTAAAAATATCAAAATGAATATCAATATTGCAATCTTCATGATCAATATCACAATATCACTTTTTATCAATATCGTGCAACCCTACTGCTCGGTTATAGAAAATAAATCATAAATCACGATTATTTTGGTCAATATCACGATTATTTAACACACTTACTCAATGACTTTGGAATGATTCTGCATCTAATGAACCTGAACAAATGAACAGTGAAAACACCTTCAACTGGGACATTTCTGGGCCTATGCCCCAAGATCAAATTAAAAAAAGATTCCCACATCCACCTGAAACCCACTAATCGACAGTACAACTATTAAGAAAGTGTGACATCATCGCCACCATCACTACTATCAATAGGCTCCCACAGACCGCGGAAATAGACCCGGCACGCTAAAAAGCACCGTCAGCGATTGTGAGCCAATGCACTGTCAAATTCCGCTAATATATCATCTCCGTCTGCTAGCCGCCCGTTCTGTGTGCACACTGACACGGGAACACAAACACAGTGGTGCAGACCACACCGCAATATTCCAGTCTTGGCAATGTTTGGGGGGCTGAGCATCTGAGGGAGCACCCTTTGGCATTGAAGGGAGAGGTGTTTTAGTTTCGATCAAGTTCATTCGTACATCAACAATCTTTCTCCAGGATAGCTGACTCCACCTTTAATAGCCAAACGAGTGCACGGAAGCTATGCGTCTAAAATGAGTGGAGACTTTTAGCGAGGGACTGAGATCAACCTGCATGGTAGCTTTGAAAGGTAAGATAAAGATAAATAATACTTTTAATACATTTTAAAGAGTTTATTAAATCATAATGCTACAATAAATTGGCAGTTTTGCACATTCAATTGATTAAATAATGGGGGCCGGCCAGCCGTTTGAATATATATGTCAAGTAAAAATATTACACAGGAAAACAATACCCTCTAAGATGCCATACACCCTTTTTCCCTGCGGGGGAAGTAGTGAGGCGGAATGACACGACAAGTGGAGTGATGCCACAAACCAGAAGCTCATGCATGGATGTGCATGTGCACACAGCCATGTGCAGGTTACGCTCTCACACACACAGAGAAACAAACACATGCACGCACACACACACACACACGGGAAGGGGGTGTCAGTGAATGCGGTACCACACTTACTTTCTTGTGAGAGAGTCCCTGAGCTTGTTCTGGGGCAGAAAGACCACAACAATGGCGTGAGAACAACGCACAACAGGAGACGTTTGCGTTTCAACTGAAGCGCGTCCACATCGGAAGCTGCCGAGACGTCTCTAACTGACGGACTTTGCTGGCTCCACTAAATGGATTTGCCCAAAAACAGCATTGACGACGCAACCCTGTGATACGCTCAATGAAGAATGTGACCGCATCACAACACACACACACACTCTCTCTTTGTGTATATTAAAGCAATACTGATCCCTAAGCTCAGCTTCCATACATCAGTAAGTCCCCTGCAGACCTCCGACATGACTTAACACCTCGATCATAGGAAACGCATTATCAGTTGTGACAATGAGTTGTCATTCACCATTGACTTCCATTGTTTCTCATAAAAAAAACATCTCCATATCTAATCTGTAGATGTTATCTTTGATTCAACTAATTTGTTATTTTAGACAATAAAATTGCAGTAAAATAAATCACAAAATCTGAAATTGACTTTATGAGCATATTATATTGCCATTTTTCTGTGTTGATGACATCAGGTGAGTATAATATTTTTGATTAAAAAAAAAAAGTAGAAAGCTAGGTCGAGGAGAGGGGACTGGCGAGAAAGATTAGATGAACAAAGGGAAATATGAATAGAGGTAGTAGATTCCAGCATATGCACTCATCTGAACCAAATGTATTTTAAAAGGTAGTGTACTATTTCACATTTAGTGTACTATTTTACATTTAAATTCAAACAAATATTAACATTAAATACTATAATAAATATTGTATTTGTAGACATATTAAACGTGTGTTTTTAAGAAAGAACAGAAGTCAATGGCAGCTGCTTTGGCCTCCAAACTATTTATTTCCTAACCAAACAGCAGCAGGTAAGGAAGACTTATATTAAAGGTAAGGAAGCTCAGTTCAGCCACACTTTGTCTGATAAAAACGCATTGCTTTAAACACCAACTGGTGAAACGTTATGCAAAACAATACCACACAGATGGACAGAGGAAGAAATTAAGAAGATGAAAAGCAAGTGTGTTCCTTGTTCTTTCCAGATAAAGCATTATTCTAATGCATTGGGAACAGAATGTAGCCACATACAGCACAAAAATGCACACATTATTATTATTATGCAATGAATGACCAAACGAAGAGAAAGTAGCAGAGTTTGCAAAAAATAAAAATAAAATAAGTTGTTTAGAAACACTATGAAACTCAATGTTGCAGACAAACAGCTGCAGCATAGCGAAGCATCTTACAAACACTTAATGCATCATTGTGTGTTGCTTTAAGAAGCAGATGTAAGAAAATGCTCGTTTAGAGTAAAAAGTAGGAACTTTTTGGAACAGTTTTGTTTGCATCCATGTTAAACAGTCAAAGAAGTATATAATTGTCTAACAGGTAGCAACAGCATTAAAATATTGATTGCTCTGATTGCAAACCATGTTGCATTTTATCTCACCTCCAAATAACTCCAAATCTCGCAGGCTCTCCACGCTTAATTTTTCTGACACCCAACGCTGTCAGACACAAATCACAAACACGGAGGGGGAGAAAGAGAGAGAAAAAGCACAGTGAATAAAAAACACATCCAAAAGACATAATAGTTTCAACATTAAAAATGACCTCACTTAGGGCTGTGTTCAGGTGCTGACTGGAATGCTAATCTGAGCACTATTCGTGGCACTTGGTATAATAAACAAACAATTGCCTTACACTGTTACTTTATACTCTGTATTTATCCAGAATAACAGCCCCATTAGTCACGCATAATTGTCACCTACCAGAAAAGACATGGATCCTGTTGATTCTGAATGCTAAGTAGTTCAAGAACACATCTCAGGTATATCTGTAGAGAGCAAAGAACAGATGTACGCTAGTAGATCGCGTTATAGCGCCCCCAGCACCCAATATTTCCTCCCCAATTTATAATAATAGTAATAGAGCACCCATCTTTGGAAAAGGGGTGGGAAAAGTCTCAATGGCAATTTTTTTTTGCAACCACAGACGGTAGGATGTCCCTTGAACAAAAGACACTTGCTTCTGTGTATTATTAGACTATGCACGATATTCAGAAGTCTGCGTATTAACTGATACAATTTGTGCATGTACATGCGAATTTTGTCAATATCCTACGTCGTCTAATGTGATGGTTAAACGAATCGTTATTAAACAACTTTTATAAAACATCTTCCCGCTGCAATGTAACTTACAGCTATGCATGTCCAGTGTACATGGAACCCATACAACGAGCTCAGTTCACTACGGTAGCTGTACATTACAGTACAAAATAACACCCACGTCGCTAGAATGTTTCAGCGGTACCGCAGCTACCGTACTGCAGCAAACGTACGAGCGCAATCTTACACTGAAATCGAAATTGTAATATCTAAAGAAGAAAAAAAAACGAAAGCTATAAATAAATGAATAACTACAATAACAAACCTGTGCGGTATGGCTTTCGATGCTGTAAGATGATAAATATTTCGCAGTCAGCCAGCTGTAGGATAACCTAGCTAGCTAAACATCTTTACCATCGGGATGTTTTTGACAGGCACTGACAATCCTGTGTTACGATTGGACGAGGAACAGCTTGTCGCGCACAACTACGACAAAGAAAATAAAAATGCACACACCTTTTCTGGGACAAGCTTACAAATGCTAAATTCACATGCGATGACCCTTTTTCTTAGCACTATTTCCAATACAATATTTCAATAAATGTTTCGTGTTATATATGCTCTATGTTGAATGTTGTGGCTGGCAGTCTGTTGAATACTAGTATGTTGCTTTTATTATGTAGTTAATTTACCTTTAATTTTCATAGCTCGCGTTAAATTGATATTTCTACAAATATATATTTAATATTATAATTGATTTATTTTATTTGGCACCTTTCATATGATTCGCAAAACGCCGTTCAAAAAGTACGAAAATAAAATGCGCACACTGATGACGTAGGTCACCAGTTAGGTTGAGTTGTGAACTAGCCTAGCATATTTGGGATCAGAGACAGGTAAATAATGTTGACTTGTATATGTAGCGACACTATAAATGTATGCACTTCATATATACGATCTTACGAACAACTAAGACTCTTGAGAGAATCCTAACTAAGCTGCATTTGACGCAGTTCGTCGAGCCTTGTACTTGCAGTTCGCACACAACGGAGCCCTGTTTCGCGGCCTTACGTGGTCACGGACGCACGACGGGTTATGCGTATTAGCGTTAACAACCATTAATAATAAATGTTAGGCTTTTGCGTGTGTGGCTTCGCAAAGCATTCTAGCAATTACACCCGCACTGCTAATCTATAATTATAGCTATCATCGGATCACGGTTTAAGTAAAGACGATCTCACACGCAATGCATCATTAATATTATTACCTGGCGTACTGGATGAGCATAGCCAATGTGGGCAGTTTATTATTGCACCGTTAATATTGTCCGAAAATGTTTAAATATTTTTCGAGCATCAAAACAAGACAATATTTTTATTTTTGTAAATCACCATGTACAGACGATACAGTACGCGTCGACATGATAAGATAGTTTCACCTACAGGAGAGTCTGCACTACATTATAAATGCGATCGATGTATAATGTGTAGTCTGCACTACATTATAAATGCGATCGATGTATAATGTGTGTGCTGTGTTTGTGTTCTTTAACCACAGGACAGTCATGAATTGGAATAAAGGTGGACCGGGTGGCAAGCGAGGTTTTGGTTTTGGAGGGTTTGCTCTTGGTGGTAGCGGAGGTAAAAAAGAGGAACCCCGACCACCTCAAAAGTCTCACACAACTTTCGGAGCCATTGGGGCAGCGGGTGGTTATGGCAAAAACCAGCAGCTCCCTTCTTTTTACAAAATAGGGACAAAAAGAGCCAATTTTGATGAAGAAAATGCGTGAGTATGCCCTTGTTTATGCTTAACATACATACATACATGCACATACACTTTAGGTATTCTACTCCTGAACCATATACATCTACGTATATTGTTATTCCTATAGATATGTTGACAATGTGAAAATTATAATTTGGTAATTTAGAGGACGCTTTTATGGAAAGCAACATAACAATGAGTACAATTGAAGTATCTCAAGGTGCAAGTAGGTCATTAGATCTGGGGATCTCATGACCTTCTGGCTGGGAGTAGAAGACCATGACAAAATACCCCTGAGACAATCCTTCCGCTATTCTTGGATGTGGTGCCGCCATCGTCTTTTTTTCTTGTCTATTAGTTTTTTTTGTTTTTTTTTTTCTTTCTCCTGTTTTCCATCCAGATATTTCGAAGACGATGAAGAGGAGTCCGGTAGCAATGTCGACCTGCCCTATATTCCGGCAGAGAACTCGCCCACAAGGCTACAGATGCAGTCTGGCGGTGGCTCAGATAGTGAGGATGACCCTCTGGATGCTTTTATGGCGCAGGTTGAGGTTAGGCAACGCATTACGAAGCAGTGAGCTGTATTAATCCGCCGTGTGCATTTCTTAACGCTTGAATGGGGTTTTGGAATTTCATCTACATGTCTCCGCTGGGAGAATGCTTTACTGTCTTCCCAACTGACATTCTCTGTGTCCGTTTTTCAGAACCAAGCTGCCAAAGACATGAGAAAACTGGAGGAAAAGGAGAAGAAAATCGAAAAGTAAGACTCTTGAGTTTGTATTGTGTTTCGTTATTCCCTGTTAGTCTCTAAGATCCTCCTGCGAGTGCTCAAATTTTAACTATGGATATTAAAATGTATTTGATCAAAAGCCTAAATGGTAACTCACAAAAAACTATTGGGCCATATATCAAAGCAAGCGTTAACAGTTTGGCCATGTTGGAAATATTGTTTTCCACATAATTTGACCCACGTCCAGCAATCCTGGCATTAGTAACAACACATGTATCCCCCAATAAGTTACCATTGAGGGATAAGGGCTGCCTTGGGTTTGTGAACGAGTTGCAGGGAAGTTTTTTTTCTCCGCTTGTCTTTCCAGGGGTATTCGTGATGACATTGAAGAAGAGGATGAACAAGTGAGTGAAACATCCAAAGTTCCTAATCCACTTCATCTGATTTGAGGTTTTCAGCAATAACATATTTCCTCCAGCTGTTAAAATGTTATGAACAACTTTCAACAATTAACTTTGCATATTTAATATACTTGAAGATTATCTGCACCCTAAATTGTGTTTTTGAGCTGTACAACTAAATAATAAGACTGCACTGTGATGAGACACAAATGCCAGTGTTAATATTCACAGGATAAAAAAAAAAATAGGATTTTATGGTTTGAAAATGTCTCTATGCGCATATCCGTTAAAAATCGGCAGTGCACTTGGCTGGTACACTTGGTCCACTCAAGCGTCATTAAAATCAATTGCCTCCCCTCACTCAGCTCTATGACTACCGGGCGGTATGTATTTGCATTTTGGTTCAAGATGTGCAGTGGGCGGAGTCAGGCTCAGAGCTGGGGTGCAGTACACTTTAAATATGCAACCTGAATTGTTGAGAATAATTACTTTATGTATTAAGTACATTTGTTTGAAAAGGGGACAAACATGCCCTAGCAGTAGATGATTTCCACATGCAAGTGCTATGATTCTGTTTCGGAAGTTGCGATCATCTCATGGGGGATTCGTTGAGGGGTGGGTGGTTGTTTCTAAGCCCTGGATGCTGCGTTTAGCAGGCCAAGTGTTGGGGAGGTTCACACACCATGTTGTGCTCTCTGCAGGAAGCCTACTTCCGCTACATGGCGGAGAACCCCACGGCCGGGCTGACCCTGGAGGACGAGGATGAGAACGTGGAATATGACAGCGACGGCAACCCGATCGCACCCACAACCAAGAAAATAATCATGCCCTTGCCCCCTATCGACCACTCTGAGGTGAGCCATGGGAACTGATGGAGCAGAGACGGTGTCTGGTATTCATTTGAGTCTCAAAGGGCTTCACAAGTCTTTAATTTACAATGGGGAAAACGTTTGTATTCCCTGAATGTGCATAGCCTGGTCATCGACCAGCTATTTAGCAGCTCTATGCTAGCATCTATCTCACTGCCTGATGAACCCTATCCTATTAATAATAACATCTTTGGCACATTGTGTGCACAGCGAAAAATCAAACCCTGATCTTCCTTAACAATAGTCCTATCCTGTGAACCTCTGAGTTGTTGGCTGTTAAATCAACCCACCTTTAATCGGGCTCGATTAGGATGGATTTATAAGAAATATCCGGGAGAGACTTAAAAGGAATGTTATTTTGTTTGTAGATCGACTATCCACCCTTCGAGAAGAACTTTTACAACGAACACGAAGAGCTGAGTCTCCTCACAGGATGCCAAGTGGTGGAGTTGAGGAATAAACTCAACATGAGGGTAAGTCCATACCATTCCGCAATACATCTTCAAGCCAGCACCAAGAGAATGACCTTCCTTGAAATATTTTCTTTGTCACACTATGGACATTCGTCAAAACATCATATTGGTTGTTTTTGTTGTTTTTTTTATTTTATTTTCCTATACCTTTCCAGGTGTCTGGTGCCGCCCCGCCCAAAATGTGCACCAGCTTCGCGCACTTTGGCTTCGATGAGCAGCTAATGCACCAGATTCGCAAGTCAGAGTACACTCAGCCTACACCCATCCAGTGCCAGGTACTGTGACAACATCCTGGTACAACACCCGCACAGTTGGTCCCTATTGGGAAATTATGTTGTTCTTGTTGTTTCAAATGGGAGAGCCGAAGTCTTCCGCGTTATGGGAACTTGGTTTGGAAAAAATGTATGTGGTAGTCACCGGCGAGAATTATGATGGTTAATAAATCACACACATTATTCCGTCAACCAGTTTTAACCATGTGGTTGGTCTGTGTGTTTTGACGATGGTCTGTGGGACCTTTACTCCTATGGCCATTACATAATTAAATGCTACGAACCGCTAATTAACTGCATGTGCAACGGAAAAGTCTCCATATCTTGATCGTCTTTTTACCAATTCTTTATACTATATGTCATGACTATCTTCTGTGTTATTTATGTGTGGATATCCTGTACTGTCTCTCCTGTTGCCCTCTGGGATAATTTAGATTTCTTGACTTGACTTGCCCTAGTCCAAGTCATAAAGCCATGGAAAACTACAAAATAAGTTTTACTTGACCTAGTCCAAGTCATGAAGACATGGAAAACTACAAAATAAGTTTTACTTGACTTGACCTAGTCCAAGTCATGAAGACATGGAATACTACAAAATAAGTTTTACTTGACTTGTCCTAGTCCAAGTCATAAAGCCATGGAAAACTACAAAATAAGTTTTACTTGACCTAGTCCAAGTCATGAAGACATGGAAAACTACAAAATAAGTTTTACTTGTCCTAGTCCAAGTCATGAAGACATGAATACTACAAAATAAGTTTTAC
>JAOEGT010058530.1:0-18102 GCA_025447795.1 Speoplatyrhinus poulsoni
GAAAATAGACCATTCATTGACAGTGCGCCTTATAATCTAGTGCGCCCTATAGTGCAAAAAATACGGTATATATATATCAGCAGATCTGATTGTGTATTGTCACTATCAAAATGCTGACATCTGGGTCTTCGTGTGGGATGTTCCCAGGCTGTATTTGTGCCACAGGATTTCTGACATGCAAATGACCCAAGAATTGTCTTCAAGGGGGGGGGCCATTCTGCCCAGACATACAGTAGGACAAGCAAGGGCTTCACACATCCTCCATTAACTACTCATCACAGCTAGCCGGCATATGCCACATCCATAAGCTAATGCCATCCATCACTGCCCCTTAACACGACAGCTTAAAAAGATAGACTTAAAATGCATTTATTGTGATAAATAAAAAGATAATGACCCATACCGTGTTAGAATGGTGGCAGATATATGCAATATATAAACAACAGGAACTACACCAATAATATTGGCTTATGACTATAGCAAATCAGAACACATTCAGTCAGAAAATGATCACTTGTGAAAGTTGTGACTTATCTGATAGCATGTTTGCTATTAAAACACAAAAGGTCTCATAATTGTCATACTGTCATGTCATGTGAAACAGTGATGTGACCATTTGTGTCTTGTGAATATACACTGCTGTGTAGTGAGCATCAGGAAAACAGGTTTCCCACAATGCATCTGCCCTGGAAGTGCCAGCTACAGCGAGAGCAGTGGCAGAGGAAGCCGTGGGCTAGCGCGCGGGCGTGCGGGCGTGCGGGCAAGTCGGCAGACACGGAGGAGGACGCCAGATGGCCTGGGCGCCCGAGAGTGTCCTGGACGCCCACACCACAGCGCCAGAGCCTTAAGATAACACCAGATAGAAGATGACACCACGGGTGGCCAAGCCAGAGCCGTTATGGAGGTGACAGACCGCTTCACATAGGGTTCCATTCAGAATCCACGAAACCTTCTCAACTGTTGCTTGGTCACAATAGCTGGATCTCCTCACCTCATCTCTGCATGTCATTAACATCATGATTGGCTGATTGCATATTTAAATGAGCAGTTGTACAGTTATACCTGACAATGTGTGTGTGTGTGTGTGTGTGTGTAAGATGCTTTATATGCGTACTGTCTGAACACGCAAACAAACAAACACACACACAGAGATGTGCAAACAGCCTGAGATCTCATCTAATTAGGGCTTTCAGACTGAACCTTTTTTTAAACGTGTGTTGTTATCTTGTTCCCTTACAACACAGCAACAGCTTAATATTATGGGACCATCACATACTTTGAACTGTAATATTTGTGTGCATGTGCGTGTGTGTGTGTGTGTGTGTGTGCGTGTGCGTGTGTATGTGTGGTCGGGGGTGGGGGGAGAGGGTGATATATGTGTGAATGTGTGTGTGTTATTGAGACAAAATTACTTGTTTGTGAGAGAGTGTTTATGACAGGGACACAGAGATCTGAATCATGTCTGTTTATACATCAAAGAAACCCGGTGTTATACTGTTAGATTAATATAGATAATCTAGATTAATCTTCTCTGCAATTATTGCGCCATCTATTGATATACATGCAAGGAAAAGGCAAGGATTTATCCACATTTTCAGTATTGATGATCTGATTGGTTGAGGATCTCCAATTAAATGTAATTTCAACAGAGCAGAGTTATGATTGCACACTTGCGAAGCATTCCACAGTAAATAAATGAACAGTTGACAACCACCCAAAACCTATAGCATGCAAGAACACAGATATTGTATATAATGTCTCTGGACGTGTACAAAAACATGCACTGATGGCAACTTTTTTATATCTCGTTATACAGCAGCTGAGGGCATAATGGAGAATTGTTGTCCACTCAGCGCCTATCTGCACTTGACTTCCAAGAACGAGCACCTTTCCTTGAGTCGCACTTTGAGTCAAGGTTATGGGCTGTCAATTGCCTCCTGTGTAAACGGTGGCCTTAACAATCCCATTGAGACTTTTCACCGTGTGATCGAGGAATACACTTGACTTCATTTTGTTTTTCCACTAAATGTGAAATTGAGCTTCCAGAAAAATGCGACCACAGCGATAATATGTAGCACCTCTACAACAAGAGACAAACATGACGGCGTTGTTTCTCGTAGAGGATACACCTTATGTTAAAAATATGACAGCGTTTGCTTATCTGAAGAGGTACACATAATTAAGATCTTCCCATCCGCAGCAACCAGGTCGGAGAACCGTCCATTTAAATATGAGGCCGAGACATTTCTGCTTCACTGAGCGGAAAAAATGGAGGCCTTCATGTGTCTTGGTCAATAAACCTCAAATTCAGCGTCTTTACATTGGTCCGAGGAGACTAGAGGCTTTGGCATTATTAGCGCCACCAATAATAGTAAACAATCATGAACGAGATATATTTTTGAGAATTTCCTTGGATATAAAAGCTCCCACTTTCAGGAGCCTTCTCCGGTGCAATAAACAATAGCCTGCTTTCTCCCCGTTTCAACAGAAACACATTTCTGCCGTGTGGAGGGCCAGGGTTTACATAAGCAGGGGCTCTGATTACAAGCTGTGACCATGGCAGGGCTCTCTCGGGCTCCCGCTCAGGACGGTGTCTGAGGCTGGTGTGTCACCGCCTGACGGCCGTGATTTGAAGGGGCGGGCACTTATGGATGCCGCAGGTATGTTGCGCCTCAAACCAGGAATGTATGGGAACGGCTTTGGAATGGGTGTAAACTCCCACTGTGTGGGGAAGCTGCCTATTCATTTAGTCTTACCCCCACCCCCCTCACACACACACACACACACACACACACACACACACACACACGAGATGTACGTCCACTGTACATACACACACCACGCTAAACAACCACATAGGCTAACCAAACTTTCATCACTTGCTATAGCCTGAAAATACATGGTTGGGGAAGATCCTGGGAACTCAGTGAAAATGGGGAAATGGGAAAGGGAAAGAGCATGCATCTGACAAGCAAGATTTGAGTAGCTGAGAATACAAACTGTGAATTCGTGGGATCTCTATACCCATACACCAATGAGAGGAATTCTGAAAACGAATGTATTACATGTAAAAAAATGAAGAAAAAAAAAACACATGTATAAATAGTACGTAGAAACCGCTGCAGTGGTATCTTAATTTTTTAGCATCTATATAGTAGAAGAGTTTTTATGTGAATCATGGTTTTATGATATTATAGAAGTATTGTAAAAGGAGGAATACAGAATAACAATGAGGCCTGGAGATTACCTAAAAGTTTGTTTAGGTTATTATCGAATACAGTGTGTGTGTGACCTAGTTACGCAAGCATTGGGTCACTGTTGAAATGTGTGAAAACTGAGCTAAAGGGTCATAAACAATAATAAACTGTAACAAGATGCCAATCCTGTTTTTGACTTGAAGATGATGCTACAGAATTCCTGAAGCCTGCACGTACATTCATCTTGTAAATTAATACACTTTAGGAATTTGTATTTACTTGTCTTTATTATGTTTAAGCCTCCTGTTGAGCCCTTGCTGTAAATGTAAGGGGCTTACATTCATGGTAAGCCCATGCCAAGCCAGGTACTCACAGCTCCATGTCCTTTAACTAACTGACTAAACTTTAATTTCCAGCTAATTTCTTGGTGTATTATATCTTTTGCCTATTCAATGTGATTGTATTCATCTCAGTTAAGTGTCTAGTCTGACTCAGCAGCAGTGTAGTATTCAGTAAACACCAATGTCCATCACGTTGCCTCTTTGCCTCTCTAACAAGCATGGAGGACGTCATGAAGCCACTCTGGAACACTGTGTAGAGACCGCATCATAAGCCGGACCTCCAGGGAACCGGAGGTGACGCACGCTCTCATCTTCAGACGTGTTTCTCTTTCTCCCTTTCCCTCTCTCTCTCTCTCTCTCTCTTGCTCTCTCTCTCTCAGTCTCTCCCACAGTCTAGTCATTAACTGGGCCTGTCCTTCCTCATTTATAACTGCAACCTTGTGAATATTTCACAAGAACCACAATGATTGTGTTTGCACCGTGACGGTACCTCTCCCCACTGACAGTGCAGGGGACATTAGAAATGAGGCCTTTATGCTAGAAAGGTCTAGAGGAATGTCTGCATGTTATTCCACTTGGGCACAAAACATCTAAAAATACTCAGGCTTAATAACTATATAAACTGTAAACCTGGATCGTTCAAGACTATATCCTTTTTGAAAACAAATGTCTATATGTAATCCTCACCTCTCACAGCATAACATGCTAATAAAAAGTTTACCTCTAACGTTACCTTACTCACAGTTTACCAAAATATCAAACAACTACTTATAGTTATTAAAAATGCTTTCCGGCAACACAAATTAGTAATGGGTAATTCATTTGGCTAGTGTTGGCTACTAGCTAACATTTTTCATTCTATGCTTTGATAATGTTTTTTGCTAACACGATACTGTTATATAATTGTACACAGTTTCATGTTCATATTTTCCTTGCGTGTTGTTTTGAAGTGTGGCTGATTCAGTCTCACTTCTCACACCTCGCCCCGAGGTATGGTTTATGAAGAGGACCAGGATAACCAGAGAACATTCCAGCCCTGTGAGATACGGGTCAGGATGCAGTCAACAGGTTCTGTGGGAGAGATCCCTCCCAAAACAAAAGCCGTTGTTCTCGCTCTCCCACAGCCATTTTGTCGGTGTTCACCCAGGATTCCCTTTGTTGCCGAGCCTGTCACTTCTCATTGTCCAAAAATGAACCCCCCCCCCCCAACTCTGATTGTTTACTCGGCTCATACCTCTCCTCAGGTTAACTCAGGTGAAAGAATTGTTTGTATCCTCCAACTTGCTGAGATTGGCAAGGTTGCCGCATTCATTAGGATGTGGTGACTGGTACTGCATAGTATTCAGTTCTGTTAACTGCTTTTGAGTGGAGGAATTATTGAGTACATTTTTAATTGCTACTGTTATTATCACCACTGCTGCTAGCTATTGACAATAACACAACAAACCACAAAAATTATAAAGTTGTAGTTATTATCTTTGTAGTGTAGAATGTAACTTGCCAAACAAAAAGCCAAGTTGCTGCAGGAGAGAAAGAGGATTTATTAGCGTTCATCTTGCTGTGGCTTGTTTACCTGGAGGCCTGTGTTCATGGAGACGGCTGGGTTGCCACAGTGATCGTGTTACAACTAGGACAAGCTGTGCTGGGAAGCAGGAAACAACAGATTCCCGATAGTAAACCACAATTGTTCCCAAACGGCTTTCTCCCTCAAGGTTCAATGACACTACGCACCTAAACACCTACTGCAGCTTATGCACGCACGCACGCACGCACGCACGCACACCACACGCACGCACGCAGACAAACGCACGCGCACACACGCTACCATGAAGTCAATTTAGTCATTAGTGCGCAAAGGCTCAGCAACACTCAAGCGTACATGCAAAAGCACGTGTGCGGTTACAGTGCACAGAGACAAGTGCATACAGTCGTCCTACGTAGACCTACATGTCACGTACAGCACGTCTGGTAGACTATGTACTGTACAGTACATACCACACAAATCATCTTCCAGGAGAACTCCAGCGAGAGAGAAAAGAGCTATGCAGAGACAGGAATATTAGATTAGATTATATTGGTGTATCTTCTGCACTATACATTCACATGACCAATCACAAGTTTTTATTATATTTTTTACGACAGTTTAGGGTTTAAAATAGGAGAACGACTAAATGTGACACAAACGCAAACCAAGTCAGATCGAGCACATGCAAGCACGTCACACACTACACACAATATCACCACCATGGCCGATTTCGAATGTGACCTGCTTTCTCTCCGTTTGCATAACATGTCAGGTTACTGCGACCTCAGAGAGTGAGAGATAGGCCTAATGCACAGCTCAAATAAGCTGCGGCCTTTACTGGCACGTCAACAATGACGAGGCTGAAAACAGGAGAAAGAAAATGCCAAGACATTTTTTTTCTGTTGTGGCTCGAGGTTCTTATAGCTAGCTACATTGTTACTCAATGAAAGCCAACATGGTGGCATGGGAGGAAGTGACAGTTAAAATTAGCTACCTCTGTAAATTACCTTTTTATTTAATACACGAGATACACAAGAAAACACTTTTGAGTGTTGAGAACGTTTTAGAGTACTGTTAGAGTATTGTTTGTTCTCCAGGTATGACAGTGTTCAAATTCAGATGTCCCTTTGTTGTTGGGTTAACTGTCCTTCTGTTTGAAGTTGAAATGTTTCGTAATTGCCCTGTGTGTGTATGTGTGTGTCTGTACTGTACATAAGAGACCATGCGTTTCATGTAACCGTTGTGTTGACTGCTGTTGTTAATCACGAGGCTGTTCTGATGCCAGTGACGCGCTAACCTAATGGCTGGTGTAGGAAAGGTTAGCAGTATCAGGTAGACCGTCTGTTTATCTTCAGGCCCAATATTTGGTCCTTTCCATTGTAAATAAACAGGACGTCTTCACTCTGATCTCATTTACTACAAAGCCACGGGCAGTGAAAGTGCAGTCCTCCCAGAAGAACTGTGCTTCTTTTTTTATTCTAAAATGCTGTGTGTAAAATACTTGCCCATAGAAATGTTCTCCTGATTATTTCAAGAATGCAAATCATATTATATAAATGTTTAAACGTCATTCAATTAAAAACTACCCGATTGTGGTTAACAAGATTAATATGCTGTGTCATAGCAAAAATAGGACAACACAGCTGGTTTTGTATACAATCATTATATGCAATGATAGACTACTTGTCTATTTTTTGTCTATCATTAATACAATGTTATTTGTTAATTATGGTATGTTTTACAGACAGTTCAAATCTGCCCTTGTACAATAAGCACATGTACAAGCACACACATATGCAGTGGTTGGATAATACGTTATAAAACGTAATTACAACGTTACTGTGCAGTTTAGCCTATTTGATAACAGTGACTATTCAAAATATATCAAAACTGAACGAAAACATGGCAACAAATATTAATATAGCCTACTGTAGTACTGAGTGTTGATGTTTGCATGTTTGTTTGTTTGTTTGTTTGTGTTTGAACCAGAAAACACCACCATCCTGTATCTAGGTGTGTGTTTACCACTCATGTACTTTTGTTGTTTGTGTTTTTGTGTGCGTGTACACTGTACGTACTCCTCGGAGCTAGTCTTCCCCCTGGCGTTTTAATCCTTCACAGGCGACCACAGTTCATCACGCCGTCTAAAAACAGAAGCAAATTTATCTGCCCACTGAAGCGCTCAGTGTTACTTAATTATTCAAGAGCGGGAAAAAGCTGAGGGCTGCCATTTTCTCTCTCTAAGCCCTGCTGTGCTATTCCCCCCCCCCCTTCCCGCTCACACACACACACACACAGGGCACAAAGAGCAGTGGTGGGGGGTTAAGGAACAATCTCTGCGTCACCGCTAAGCATGTGTTGCGTGTCTTACTCGGCCAGCTGCCGGATGATAAATAGTCTTTCCAGGCTTCTCTGTTATCGCACAGAGTGCGTGCGTCTGTCTGTGTGCGTCTGTCTGTGTGTGTGTGTGTGTGCGTGCGAGCGCGTGGGTGCATGTGTGCTTTGTGTGTACTGTACGTGCACGCACTATTCTACTGTAATATCTTCAAGCAAGGTGGTGTAATATTAGTAGAAGACAGCAATACTATGAATTTTATTAATAATGAGTCGCAAGGCAGCAAGGCTAATTTTGTCCAATTGTGTACAAACAGTATTAACGCATATACATTCAATACTGAATAACTACTGTGGAAGGGCCCAGAACAGATCTTAATAAATCACCTTAAAACACAGCTTTGACCGTCACAACAGAGCAACAGTCAAGTCAGTCAGTTCCCTCTACCCCCGATGCCCCCTGCTGTTGGAAGCTGGACAGAGTCAAATGGCCCTAAATGGACGAATGCTACCTGTTTTAGAGTTTAGTCTACACACACACACACACACACACACATGCACGCAAACGTGTACACACACACACACACACACACACACACACACACATTAACGCAAACATGTACACACACACACACAAACACACACACACGCACAAAGATGTGTATACACACACACACACACACACACACACACACGCACGCACACACACATGCGCACACCTATTGCAAAACGTATTCATGCATGAACCCATCTGACTGAACCCCACAAACAGGCACGTCAGGAATGCCCCCGTGTGCATTGGCAGAGACATTGTGCTGGGGCATTTGCCTGGTCAACCAATCAGAGCGGGCAGCTGAGTGTGTGCGTATGTGCGTGTGTGTGTGTGTGTGTGTGTGTGTGTGGGGGGGGTGTTATTGGCCTGTGTGTGTGTGTGCCAGGACAGGTCCAGTTGAGCAAATCAGCAACATCCTTTGTTAGTTGGTGGGGGTGATAGTGGGGTGGTTTGGCTCATAAGGCCCTCGGCAGCCAGAGCTTTGTTTTATTTTATTTTATAATAAATAACAGTACTCTCTCTCCAACACACCATGTACCCATCACACCCAGGGGTAGGACCAAAGTCCTAATAGCAGCCATCTTGGTAAGGCTATCAAGTAAACCACACATTTACAACGATATCCATAATCTCCAGACTGATTCTCGGTATACAGTACTGTATATATAGGTTGGTATAGGTAGGTAGGTGACTGACTGATTGATTGATTGATTGATTGATTGATTGATTGATTGATTGAGATTGATTGATATCAGAACTGCAAATTTAATTGTAAATTTCATGAATAGTAGAAATGTATGATTAATTATGAGCATTAGCATTTGAAAGGACATGCAAATCTAATAGTGCTGGCCACCACCATTATGCCAGGAGTCCATCTGCAGTCCTGTACTGGGGACCAACACACGTGCGATAGTGTGGCCATGTGTGTGTGTGGGCGCGGAACAGAGTGGACAGAATGCGGTGAATAAATAAGTGTGTGTGTGTGTGTGGTGTGTGTGTGTGTGTGTGTGTGTGTGTGTGCGCACGCGCCCGCATGTGTGTTCATTCAGACTTTTGTGCAACGGGCTAAGTAGTCTGAATGTGTGTGTGTGTGTGTGTGTGTGTGTGTGTGTGCGTGCGTGTGTGTATGTCAATGCAATCACTTTTGCATTTAAAACAATAATAATTACACTATTAGACTGTATAAAATGATTCATAATGTGAATGAATGAAAATGTGAAACAGACCAAATGAGTTTGTGAATTGAAAGTAAACTAGTCAGTATTGTTGCTAACGTGCATGTGTGTGTGTGTGTGTGTGTGTGGAGGCATGTTGAGTGGGCTGAATAGCGCTGGCTATTCTTTTAGGAAACAGAAGTTGTGTAGTACACACACATAGAGACCCAGAGACAGACTGAGACCCAGAGACAGACTGAGAACCAGAGACAGACTGAGAACCAGAGACAGATACCCAGAGACAGACTGAGAACCAGAGACAGAGACCCAGAGACAGACTGAGACCCAGAGACCCAGAGACAAGCTGAGACACATGGCTGCATGGGCAGCTGATGCCTGCAGCACAAAGACAGCCTCCACCTCCATATAGAATGTAGAATCTTGCCAAGTTCCTGGAGGGTGATGGCTACGTGAGCATTCCACTGTATTCTCTGTTTGGCACAAACGGACGGTATGTGTGAGGCTTACAGAAACATCCCAGGAAGGTTATGAAATAAACACAATGTTTTGTGTATTTTCAATAGTGCCAACATCTAGGTTATATGACTGTTTGAAATGTAGGTACATAGAATTCATTTTGAAACAACAACATTCATATCCACTAGGGCTAGGCCGACAAATTTATATACATCATGTATACGCATACAGCATGCACTGAAGTGTATTGTGTAAAGGCGCCTAGAAAATGCAATACGGTAAAAACTGTGATAGTGGTCTAGACATTGAACTTTCATAAGATACAGGGCTATTTTGAAACCCTGTTACGCTTCCATAAAGGATTCAAAAGACACGCTGTTGTACGATAAGAAATAGAGTTGGTATGATCTTGGACAATGGTTCTGGCACTTGTGCACAACCATCAGAGAGCCTGCAATCATTAACACATTCAAAGTGCACGGACGTGCACGACCCTGGTGAAAGAACACTGTGTGCATTCAGCATGTGTTTTGCCTGAACACGATGTCTTCCAGACAGAACAGACTGCGTTCGCTAATTACCTGAACGCTGTCAACAGTCTCCGGGCCCCGTGGAAACAGTGCCACGCGGGTGACGCTAACATTCACGCTCTTCGCGGCGGGGTTGGTTTTTATGACCCAGGAGTCAGTGAGAAGCCTGCCGCCTTTGAAGTCACGCAGTGCGCCTTTGATGTGGGTACGGGAGGTGTATAATGTTACTGCATGTGTGCTAAGTAGGTTGGAACTTGGAAACATGCAGTGCATACCATTGTAAGTTTAAACAGCGGCCTATTGTTATTTACGTTTATGTATAGCTTTTCTTAATTCTTTGTGAAATTAATTATTTTGTGAAATGGCTTTAAATAAACCGGTTTTCTGTATTTATGTATAAATGTATGCGACGCCCATGTGATGTGATCGTGATCATATACTTCTGGCCTGACTCAGGTGCATACACGCTACATGTTGTTATGGTGGTACTGCAGGCTCATGAATGATTCGCTAACATACCGTAAAGTCGCTGACACGCAACTGGATGAAGCATAAACGTGTGATTAAACATGAAACCACGAGTCAATTAGTCTGTAAACTAATTATTTACCCATTTTCATGACACACCACGTGTTGCCCTGCATGCAATTGTGTGGTTTGCGTCATGGTAAACTGTCAGGGTGTTCACACGCATGCACACAAGTGCGCGGGCGCACACATACACACACAGCCCACACACACACACACACACACACACACACACACACGTGCTTATCAAAGAACCTCTTTTTTGTCTCCTCTCATTTCTGACTGTGAGAGATCAGAGGCCAGGCGAGTGTCACCTAGGGCATTACGCACACTTACACACACACACACACACACTTAGATGCACCCACACACACAAACATTTAAATACGCCCACACTGGCACACACACACAAACGCACGCACACAGAGACATGCACGCACACACACACACTCACAAACGCACACACACAGAGATACACACACACACACACACACACACACACACACACACACACACACAAACATTTAAATGCGCCCACACTGACACACACACACACACACACACACACACACATACAAGCCCCTGGCTCTGAGATCAAAGTGCAAGCCATCCTGTTGTGTCTACACAACCCCCCTCTACATGGACAGATGATAATGCTAAACATCTCCTTCACACGACATTATACCACATACAGTCTGACATGAGATTGCAACAAATAAAACATATTTTTGTCCTGCACTTGCACTTTTCCTATTCAGTTTGAGGGGACTTGTACACCGATTAACTACAATATTTTACAAACGGGAATATAGCCTACTACGTGCTATGTAAGGACATAGTGGAGGAATTGCCTTCTGAGCAGAGGATGACATCACACTACCTCTGTGTGTGTGCTGTAATCTGAACTCTGTTACTTATATGTAAGTGTGTGTGTGTGGCCTTGTGATCTAGTGGTGGAAAGTCACGGAGTCACTTTAAAGGTTATTAGTATTATCATCAATAGGGTCAATATGGGTCATTCAAAGTTCCCCATTCCCCAAACAGTTTACGTGGGAATAACAGCCAGCGTTGGAATTTTTTGGCAAATAATGTCTTATTCATCCCTTGTTGCCGTAAACGTACAGCATTACATTTAAAACAAAACCAAAGATGACCTCTTGAATCACATGATAATACTCTCAGATTTGAGCTTTCCATGGAAGGTATTTGACATCTCAAAAGGCGGCGCATGATTCCACAGGCAGGGTTTCTGCAGTACACCCAATGAAGTCTGTTACACATTTACAGACTAAGTTAACAGAGTGTTGATCAAGTCCTTACGCAGATACCTGCTGCTCGTACAAGGCACACCGCATCTCATATACAATGTAATCACGTCTGTGCTAGGAGATAAACCAGTTACGAGAAGATTGACGTCGAAAGCACCCCTGAGATTCAGCGCTGCAGCGTCCTGCCCCACTGTAAATCAGTGCATATAACATGTCTTCTCTCAAAACATCATTTTCCAATTTCCCGTCCTTAATCAGCGGCAGGCCATTGTAGCTGCTCATGCAGGGTTCCAGCTGCACGGGCGAGAGCTTCACTTCCTCCAGGGCTGCGTTTGATAAAGCATGTGGCTGGCTGTTTGACGCAGAAGCTCCAGTGTGGCCTGATACAAAACCATGGCCCCCCTAACCCCCCCTATTCACACCTTAAATCACTTCCAGAGCCTTCCGACACATTACAGGGCTTCCAATTTGTCTGAACCAATCGGCATCCGTTGAGTCCCCCCCCTGGTTGTGGCGATGACAAAGCGGGGGGTGGGGGGAATCATCAGAGGGCCCCCGCTGAACAAAAGCACATTGTGGCACTGAAGGCTCCTGGCTCTAGGTGCGATTGAGGCCCCTGGAGCATGTGATTACGCCTGCTCTTATAGTCACAAACATGGCTGCTGCTCAAACCCTGCATTGGGTAAAACACAGACGGACAACCGGGAGGTGAATGGAAGAGGTGCGTTGGAAGCAAGCCGATGCCACGAGGGACCAGCAGTATGGGAACGATCTCTGAGCTCACACAGTCCAGATGTGAGGTGATCAAGAAGAACTAGCACAGTACTCCTTTTGGTATTGCACATAACTCATACATGAAATAAACGTACTGTACTGTAGGTCTACACATGCTAGCAATGTGCTGTTGGATAAACATCATAACACAGTATGCTAGGGCAACACAAGCATTGTGGCCAACACGGTGGCCCGGTGGATAGCACTGTGGCCTCGCAGCAAGAAGGTCCTGGCACAGTGGCTGCCCACTGCTCCCTTGAGGGATGGGTTAAATTCAGAGATACATTTTTGCTATGCGACAATAAAAGCACCTCTATTAAATAGCATCTAATGATTCTAATGAAACATAACATGTATACACACGATGCATCTCAGACTGCTTTCAAGATGAAATGTAGAACGTATTAACTACGATTACAGTCACACACTTTGTGAGATAACATTTTGTGGCCCGATTTGTGCAGGCGTGCGTTTCCAGTGAACTTGGTAACCCGATCAGTGTCCTCAGAATCACCCCTGCCGCAGCCAAACCATGTGGTCCACAGCTGAGCTCAGATGACAGAATGAAACCCACCAGTCAGTAAGAAGGAAAAATTAGCGTGTGCACGTCACGGACGTGCCTCAACAAGGTGCATGTGATTGGATAAATGCCAATGGTTATGCATTACAGCAATGTGTACAGCAGTCTCTTTGTTTTATAAAAAAGTGTGTTTGCGTGTGTGCCTGTGTGGTATTTGGTCCAATCCAGTTTATCTTCTGTGGTAAATTGCAGTTTTATGCTGTACTTGAATGTTTCAACCAGGAACTGTAGAGGAAGAAAATAAGTATCCTATTCAAAAGGGAAAAAAAACGATGACAACTACATGTGATAAAAGAAAACACAGAAAACACATTTTGCTTCTTTCATGGAGATGAAAAAGACGTTCCACCAGAGGGTTTGTCCATTTATTTATACGGACTATGGTTCATACAGTAAGATGCATGTCTTCTCCGTTGAACCAACCACTGCTGATTGACACTGGGGTATAATTTCCCCCCACATATGGTACATCACACCAGACAGGAACAGCTTTAATGATGGGTATGTAGCCTGGGATCACTGCTATTACGCTATACAGCCATGCAGAGTCAAATCGACATTCACTATTTATTTTATAAAAAGGAGCATGACTTGATAAGACATATTGGTCTATTGAGGTGTGCCCCTGAAGTCTTAAATAAAATATGTTATAATAGAATGTAAAAACGCGCCCATACTGTTAGAATGCATATAAAGTGTAATATAAACTGAAATGCATGTATGTATGTATGTATGTATGTATGTATGTATGTATGTATGTATGTCAATAAATAAATAAAAGATGGAATATATGTATATCTCTGTGTATATCTGTCTCAGTCAGAAGTATTCCATAAATCCATTCAAAGACGCCACATTTCTTAAATGTCATGATATTTATTAGCTTTATCTGTCTTAGCTAGAACAGAATTAGTGTCTATGCTTGTTACGTTCGGCTACAATTGTGAGCAAGATGCGTAGTAGGTGATCACATAATTCATGTTGGTGTCATATTCTCGTTATACATACTGTATAATATCAATAGGACAAAAATATTCTGTATACATTTCACACAGCACCATTAGGGAAATAAAAAATAAATGCGAGAAATACTTTTAAGGGTGGCCTTTAAAAGTATTTCTCCAAGTGGTACTCTTTAGTGTGATTTGAGCAACTCGTGGGCGGGGGGCATAATGAAAATACAGAGCAGTACTTTGTTCATAGAGTAGTGGGAAAAAACGTCATCACATCACATCAGGGTGCTATAGGGCAGTGGTTCCCAACCTTTTCTATCTTATGTACCCCTTGAGCTGTTCTGCCACAGCAATTGTACCCCCATATTTGTGTGCAGGTGTTTCCCTTAAATGTGTTCTATTGAGCGCACGTGTCCATGTGTTAGCTAGCTGATTTAATTGTGTGCAGTCTTGATGTGCACGTGAACTTCAGAGTAGTTTAACAATTGACACCCAGCCTGGAGAATTATACAGTAGTTGTGGCTTGCATACCTATCCTATACAGTACATATATTTTACTGTAGCAATCGACATTTGTATGATTTTTAAATAGTTTGTAACCCCCAATCTTTCCACGTACCCCCTGCAAGCTGCTCAAGTACCCCTAGGGGTACGAGTACCCCTGGTTGGGAACCAGACTGGATAGAAAAGACGAAACATTGATCTGATGATGTTCTGCCAGGTGAGGAGTTTGAGCCTTTGGGAAGAAGCCTGCCTCGTATTTTACCAGTGGGCTGTGCAAAGTCTGACAGTAAGACAAGTTAGCACTGTGATTGTCCCAGAATGTGACTACACATAAGACGTTCAGAAACAAAGATCCAGGCACAGTCAACAACATGCTTTGGGAAATAATGTCAACTGATTTGTCGGAGACTTCTGTTTGACATTTCTGAAGAATTCGGCCTTCACATATTGTTCCTGGTTCATTTTAAACATACTGAAATACAATCATTATAATACACTTACAATACAAGCTTATACCCAAACTACTGCAAGGGTTATATTTAGGGCTGGCCTGAATATCATTTTACAGGCTTCAAACTCTCGTTGGTATTTTCAAAGGATGTTCGAATACTCGTTCTCAAAAACTCCAATACAAACATGTTTCATAACCATTTCAAAATCCAAGCGGCCAGTCGTGTTTGTGGGCTTTCAATAAGCTATGTGCACACGACTGTAGGCTACAATAGCAGGTGGTTTTGTCAGAACACCAACATAAATGTTCTGCTCACCTGTGAAGACTTATAGTAATCACCAATAACATCCTCCAATAATATCCATCAATAACTCATTGTCCACCAATCGACCACAGTTACACGCACGACGCACATTAATTTACTGCACGGACTGCCGTCGCATTCATTTCATATAAGCTGGCAGATGTAATTTTCCTTACATTCTGTCATACTAATTCTGTCAAACTTTAGTTTTACACTAGCCCAACTCTCAAAAATAGCCGTTATATGCTGCAAGGATTCGACCGACAGATCAATTGCACCAATGCAACCTGCATTAGCCAATGACAATGTCCGCGTTAAAAGAGAAGCCCGTCTCTATGCGTAAGGCCACCACCCACTGGCAGCGTCGTTCAGCGTGCATCATGGAATGCAACGTTCAAAGCATAAAGATAAATTGACGGTGGAGCTCAGAAATCTGCAGATATTCAACGCACGTTAATTTTGTGTGTTTTTGGCCTGGATGGCCTTCCATAAATGCTTGACGTCGAAGAAATAGACCCACGTTCTATACCTTGGTGTCGATATGCGTCAGACGCCGTCAGCAGGCGATGCCCCGTTACAGAACTAGTTTTAAAATCCTGGTATCTTTTGACGCGTATCGACGCCTTCACTGGGCGGTGGCCTTTACAGGCCAAGCTAGTTGATCCGAATGTGCTGATTAGGCTATAGTGAAACAAATGGAACTCCGAACATGTGGATTTTTTTTTTTGACCAAGAAACTAAACGTCACAGGGCAAAAGCACACACACAAGATAAAAATATAAGAATATTAGACCAACTTATCAAACAAATACCCGAAAACAGGAGTATTCTGGGCCAGCCCTAGTTTTATATTAGTGTGACACTGTAATATGTCCAATTAATTTAAGCTCCAAGCAAGTAACTATGAAATAATAGCACTCATTTAGGGTTATGTATAATCAATGATACATATATTTGCGTTTTCTTACATAACGTACAGATATGAAGAAAACCCCATAATTTTGAGGTTTTGTTTTTAATTGCATAACTTTTACAGCACTGTCAACCAATATTGTGCCTCTAAAAGAAAAGGATTGTCAGAGTTTATATTTTTGTTCTGTCCCCCAAAGAATATTCTTTATGGCATTAAGTCAATTTTGATACTTGAATCTCCCATAGTTCTACTTCTTTATGCTGTATGTATGCGATATACTGTAAACACACAGCCATATATATAACCTTTTAAATGTAAATGTTCCAGTTAAATGTGTTTGGAGTTCAAATTAAGGCAGGAATTCTTAATACATTTCAAGTAATTCCATTCCAGAATCCATTTTAAGCAAATCGCTGGTGGTCATCTTACATTTCCACTCCCACAATACACATGGCCAGCATCAACATTGAAGCAGTGCCGAGAGAGGGTGTGCTCATCGACGCTTTGCCTGAAAAGACACAGGGAAACAATTATTAAAATGTATAGTCAGCTATTGCAAGCTAATACAATTTGTCAAATTCATCTCCTCGCATTCCACTAGTTTACTGTTCTCTGTGCGTGCTGAACAAATAATCAGGTACTTCTACACAGCCCTGGCTCCGTAAATAGGAACATAAACATATTGGCGAACACTGCTTACGACACCAAATGCCGCTTGGCTTCACAATGTGCTTCAATATGTGCGTGGCGGAGCTGCTGAGGGAGTTTGTTTTGATTTGAGCTAGACGTTAGCAAGCATTCTCGAGAATGATTGACCCTGCCTTTAACTACACCATCGCGCCTTCACCGCAACATGGAAACAACAACAACATATAGCTTCATTGCTCTCTACTCACCCTTGAGGCTGATCTTACGGATGGGTCCATCCCCACCTTCGTAGCGGCCACGCACCATAAGTTCATAGTCTCCAACCTGAGGCATTGGGAAGTCCATAAAGTGCCAACCTGTGATGTAGACCTTTCCGTAGATATAGCCCACCTTCCTGAACATGACCTGAAACACAGAACACGCACAACATTCACCTTACATTTCGCTATTTTACCATTCTCTGTATGTACACAGCCCTGGCGTCATAAATAGAAACATAAACAAAGTAGTTAACACCACTCACAACAACAATGCGCTTGGCTTCACAATGCGTTTCAATGTGAAGGGCTTCTGAGGGAGTTTGTTTTGCTTTGAGCTCAAAGTTAGCAAACGTTCTCGACAATGACTGCCTTTAATTTAAAGGGTTATTTTACATATGGTGCGAACGAAAATACGCGACAGCATCACAGTTCAGAGTAGAAAACATGATGCTGTCAATATATTATACTTCATACTAGGGCTGGGCGATATGGACTAAAAATAATATCCCGATATATTTAGGTTGAATACCAATACACAATATATATCGGTATTTTCTATAAAGTGGGCTAAATCCTTCAGGCATATAGAAAAAACAGGAAACCTGACAGAAATGTGACATTTTTTTTTTTAGCGACATTAATTGACACGTGAGCTTTCTCTGATGTCTCCGCCCCTTTGACACTCTGAACGCACTAAGTGCAGGCATGGAGGGAGAGACGAACCAATTGAAAAAGTCATGAATAAATGCATAATATAACTATATCGATATAAACTATATTGTCAAATTTGATATCTCTTTTGAAA
>JAOEGT010058540.1:0-18101 GCA_025447795.1 Speoplatyrhinus poulsoni
CCTATATATTAATTATTTATATATATATATATATATATATATATATATATACACACACACACATTATTTTCACTTTTATTTTCACTTTTATGGTGTAGGTACTTGGTATAGTAAGATACCAAATATCTTGTTGAGGTCCGCTAGGTGCCAGTTCTGTGTGCGCGCTGAAAAGATGATCTGATATTTCTACACAACCCTGGCTCCATAAATAGGAACACAATTAAAGTGGTGCAGACCGCACCAGTGGCACCACACAACACTATACCACCCTTCGCAATGCGTTCCAATGTGTGGGAGGCGGAGCTTCTGAGGGAGCACCTATGGTATTGAAGGGAGAGGTGTTTTAGAATTTTTTGATTGAGTTAAAAATACCCACAAGCTCCCTCCAGAATGACTGACTCCACCTTTAATCGCAGCTATAGCATACACTAATGCATCTGAAACATATTAAAGGTGTAATCAGTTATTGTAAGCTAATAACACTTTCTTATGGCTGACTCCACCTTTAATCACAGCTCTGATCAGAGCCCTGACTCTGTAAATAGTAACGCGAACACCACACACAACAACGCACTTGTCTTCGCAGTGTGGGGCGGCTCTTCTGAGGGAGTTTGTTTTTATTTGAGTTAGCAAGCGTTCTGTAGAATGGCTAACCCCACCGTTAACACCCACAGGCTCTGAGACCCTTCCACGGCAGCCCGTCGCGTGCCAAGAAGCGTCTCGTGCCGGCGGACACCGAGGGCCAACACCATGACGACGGCGAGCAGCGGAAGTCCCTGGTAGCCCACGACGACCCATTTGAGCGGGTGCCGCAGGAAAACAAAACCAAAGCCACCTTTAACAAAGTGTTAGACGTCTTCATCCAGAGGGACATAAGACGGCGGGGCCATGTGGAGTTCATCTATGCCGCCCTGAAGAAGATGCCCGAGTTTGGCGTGGAGAGTGACCTGGCCGCGTACAACAAGCTGCTGGACGTGTTCCCCAAAGAGGTGTTTGTGCCCAGCAACTTCATCCAGCGCATGTTCAACCATTACCCCCGGCAGCAGGAGTGCGGCGTGCAGGTGCTCGAGCAGATGGAGAACTATGGTACTGTGTAATCCAGCCGTCAACAAAGAGCTATAAGAGAATCAGAATAGCACATTGTAGCAGTCAAAATTCACATTTATAGTATAAATAAAACTAAAGGGAAATCTGTATTAAAAAATCTATGAAACCAGTTGTCCACGTTATTCGCAACATTAATGGAATTACTTTTATTACGCTTTTTCCCCACTTAAAGTAATAATTCAAGGACTTATTTTTCCACTTTGTACAATTGTGTGTCTGCGGCCAGGTATTATGCCCAACGTGGAGACCAAGGTTCTGCTGGTGCAGATCTTCGGGGAGAAGAGCCACCCCATACGGAAATACCAACGTCTAATGTACTGGTTCCCCAGGTTTAAGCACACCAACCCCTTCCCTGTCCCAAAGCAACTTCCAGAGGACCCCGTGGACCTGGCTCGATTCAGCCTGACTCGCATTGCCAATGACCTGGACGCTAAAGTCAGCGTCTACCAGGTACCAGCTGTGGGAGAGGTCACGGCATAATATTAACACTGACTCCATGCTGTGGATCCGGACACTTTCACTTAATGTTACTGTATGCATTTAACAGGACCCGTCTTTTTTTGTCATTCCTCACCCAGCAAACTAAATTGAAAAGTATGCTTTGTTTTTAATGAAATATCATCTTTTTTTTATTGGTGCAAATAGTGTATTGTGTGTAGTATATGCCTCTTCATGGCAGTTGGAATAAACCGATGTTGACATGCTCTATCAAACGGCAAAACCTCCAAATTATAAGATGGCAATATGGCATCCAATCAGCCATCAGAAAACATCAAATAAGTAGAATAAACAATCATTTTCTCTCCACCTGTGCCCTCTAGATGCCTTACACAGACGTCACGGAGACGGGAGAAGAGGTCACGCTCCCGCATCTTGTCGGTATGACGTTTGCTCCCGTTTCTGTGCTGTTGGATCTCAGTGCTGTTGTTAAGATGGCAATGGGTCATCTCTCTTCTCATTGGTTCCCTCCCGTCGTGGCGTCAGGCATCCAGAGTCCAGACCAGGTGGAGCTGCTAGCCAAGCACAACCCAAGCAGGCCAGTGTTTGTGGAGGGACCGCACCCCCTGTGGCTGAGGAAGACCTGTGTCTATTACTATATCCTCAGGGCTGACCCGCTGCCCCTGGAGGAGAGGGTGAGAATTTATTCATGCAAGGTTCCCACTGGGCATGGAGTAAATAAATAAAAAGAAGTCTATTCCAGACATGGAAAGTTAGGCATTTGTATAATTTTCTGTGTTGAATCGTAGAATGTCGTTTGCAGCATGTTTTAAAATGTAGTTGCAATTCATCAAAATGTTGCTGTTGCCATTTTGAAAATGTCTCAACAAATCTTGAAATGATTGGTCAGGAGTTTAATTAGCCAAAACAACGTCAAGGCATCCTCCTTGAGTCCTTTGTGATAGGAAAGGGTAGTGAACGGTTTCAGCCGTGAGCGCGCTGTTATAATGCTGGTTCCAACCACACGGCTGGAAGGCAACTTCTAGTGCACGTTTTGTTGTCACCATCAGGTGGAGGTGCCCTACGACCCCGAGAGGTGCTTCTACTACCCTCTCCAGCTGACCCTGGAGCTGGACCGAGACCTGGGGGACGAGGAGAGTTTTGACGTGGAAGACTGTAAGCTACATCGAGACTGTTTAACATGACACATATGGCAGTTGTGTAACAACAATCATTGCCATGAATCTCGTCGTGTGCTTCCCCTAGTGGACGAGGGGCCGGTGTTTGCCATGTGCATGACCAACCGGGGAGACCAGGCCACCCTCAACCAGTGGATCTCCTGCCTGCAGGAGACCAACCCCATCCTGGGACGCGTACCCACGGTGTTCCGCCTGGACGCCGGACCGCGGGAGCTCCAGGGCGCGACGGAGCCCGACCCAGCGCGGGGGCCACGCCCAGAGACAGGGGCCCAGGGCCGGGGGGAGGAGCCCCAGCCTGAGACAGACCCAGACATTGTCATTGAGGAGGAGGAGCCACGGCAAAGTCACGGGATGAAGCAGTGAAGCAGAGAAGCAGGACAGTACTATGTTAAAACTGTATTGTTTAATACACGGAGTACCTTGATGAATAACGGATGTCAGAAATGTTGCAAGAACCCGTGTAGCATAATATATCGTAATCTGTAATAAACTGGCTACAGCAGTAGTAACCTCATCTGAAATATGAAAGAAGAAAAGGCCATTCTGTTTGAGTTTGTATAAATTGTCCACAATCTAAAGTTCTTTTTAAAGTTATTTAACAGTGCTTCAAGACAGACTTGGTCTAGATTCTACATGAAAATTAGAGGCACGGCGTGTCAAAATCAGCTGAAAATAAAAAATCTGACATTTTTTGTTACATGGAATGTTACAAATTGTGGAGATGATAAAAGATGTTAGGATGCAATTCTTAAACAAATGTAATGAACACTAGTTTTAATTCAGGTTTTCCTTGAATAATAGGCATTTTTCCCAAAAAACTGAGACATTGTGTTTTATTGGAACAAATGCAGTCATAATCCATCTTTCAAGGTTTACCTGCAATCAACAATAATCTAAAAGGTATAAAAAAGGTTTATTAGAATGGAAAAAGGCATTTCCGTTTGACAGGTAAACAAGTTTAAGTCAGAATTACATTCTCGTGTTAATAGCTTGGCCAGTTCTAGATACTGTATTTACATTTTGATGTAGTTGTGCATAGCATGGTTAAAACCATCCTAATATCACAATGGTTTCAACTAGGCTAGGTTGTGCAAGCATGTTCTTTCTTTTAACGTGTTCCTTCACTCCAAGGATTATAGTTCTCCAAAACCTTGTGCTCATCGTCATACTGGTGTTAAACATTTCAATTGGGATTCCATTCCATATATCACCTGTTAATATACACTAGGCCTACTCATGCAAAAAAAAAAAAAAGGCCGTCGACCTTAAAAGTCCACAATTGAGATGTGACACATTGCTAGCTAAGGATATCAATAATGGATAATTAGCAATAAAACATTTGTGTATATAATAATTCAATAAATAATTGTTACATTTCAATTTGAAGATTGTTCACAAAAGGAGAAAAATAATTGAACAATAAACATTGGGGAATGATGGTCTAGTGGTCTTAACGGTCATGGGTTTAGGCTCTGGTATGGGGCCCACCTGCAAGTATTCTTCAGTGAGACGTCCAACGCCTGCTCAAAATTGTGTAATTAGTTGTCCCCATGCTAAGTCGACGTAACTTGTAAACAGTACAGTTTTGCATCCCACAACCAATTTATAAATATGTGTTTGTACTGTGAATGCTCGATGTCCCACGATAATATGACTTGTCATGTTTCCGCATTTGAGAAAATAATAGTGCAATGTCAGTGTACAAAAGGTTATCAAAGAGGAATACCCAATGTTCCCGATGTCTTAATGACACTATAATAGCGCTTGAAAGAAATCTGCAAAATATGATTAATAGTGGACACAGACTAAATATCCCCCCCATGCAAAAAAGATAAGCTTAACCAAGGAGTATAGTGGTCTCAGACCTGGATACTAACTTTTTATTTGTGCAGTACAAGTATTACGCTTTGTGTTTGTGTCTGCGTTTGCGTGCATGTAGAAATGAGGTAAAGCTCTTTTGGGTGTGTTCCCTATACAGCATTCACATACACATTAACCTTCTATGAAGGCAAAAAATATATATGTATCGGTAATAAATAAATAATATTTAAAAGAAAAAGTGACAATCTTCTTTCTCGTTCCATGTTCTTCTCCCAGGGTCTCATGTTAACTCCTGTGCGCTCCTGAAAATTAGACAGGTTTAATTAAAGTGATTATCTTTGTTTCATCCTAAAGAGAATTAAAACCATAACATATTAAAGGATAAAAATATGGTTAGGGCTACATACCTTATACTATATGTTTTCACTAATAGCTATATAGCCTACATGGCATGTAAGTTATTGAAAAGATCTGCCAATGCAATGATCACAGACCAAACATACAAAATATCAAACTCTTGGTTGAGATTGGATATTCAATCTGTTTCATAGCAACAGAATGAGCCATCTTAAGTCTCTAAATAGAGTGGGTCGCAGGCATAGAACTATGGTTGCCATGTTCACTGATAATGTCAGTGTTGGAACATCTGAATCTACGCCACCAGGTGGCAGTGTATACTACAAACCTAAGTAAAAATAATCTTGGGCAGTGAGGTTACTAAACCAGTTAGCTTTAGCGTCCTGCCTCCTGGAGTCATTAACCCAGTAAGCTTTAGGGTGCGTTCAGTGGACTGAACGTTCTGAACGTTCAATTAACTTTTTCACTGAACACTCCTTTCCTTGAAAATGATTAAAACTTCTTGAACTACTTTCAAAGATGTTTGCTGCATTTAATTGGTGTGGCAAGTGATGCTGAGAGCTCAGTGGCATGTAGGAAGTGTAGCCGCATATTTACCTGGGTGTTTTATAAGTATAAGTCTTCATCACTATTTAGTACCATTACCATTACCATCAGAATAAAACGGCATACATTCAAGTATGCCGTTTTATTCTGATATGACATGCATGAATTTCAAAATCAGAATGTTGATTACGGACATATCCTTCACTTGGTACAGTGCACTGTGGACTGACAGAAGAATTTCTAGAGCCACGCTGGTTCTACCATAATCTTGTTGGTCTGTACTGTTGAAACACAACAATCTAAAAGGAGCAAAACACAAATTATCGCTTTGTTGATGTTAGCCATGTAAAGGTAAAGGTGCTTTTATTGTCACATACATGTAGCAAAATATGCTCCCTTCATTTATTAACCCATCCCTCAAAGGAGCAGTGGGCAGCCACTGTGCAGCGCCCGGGGACCAACTCCAGATTGGAGCCAGTGTCTCTGGTCAAATGGCACTGACTGGAGAGTGAACCTGACATCTTGTTTGGATGTGAACATTGTTAAACCCACAGCCTGTATGGACAGCACAACTCCTCCCTGTTATGTAACCTGCTGTTCAGTCCACTGCCATTCCTGTTCATTGAACTTGTAGCAAATGGTCCACCATGCTGAACGCAGGTTTAGCGTCCTCCTGTCTATGCAATACTGTGGCACATCCTGGGGTGGCTAATCTAGTTAGTTTAGCGACCTCCCGTCTATACAATACTGTGGCACATCCTGGGGTCGCTAACCCAGTTAGCATACGTCCTCCTGTCTATACAGCACTGTTGCACATCCTGGGGTCGCTAACGCAGTTAGCATACGTCCTCCCGTCTATACAGTACTGTGGCAAGTCGTGGGGTCGCTAACGCAGTTAGCATACGTCCTCCCGTCTATACAATACTGTGGCACATCATGGGGTCGCTAACCCAGTTAGCATACGTCCTCCCGTCTATACAATACTGTGGCGTTGGGTCTCCGGTGCCTTACCTGCCAGGGGCCCGCTCTGCTGCTGTAGCTGGCTGGTGAAGAAGCGCTCCCGCCGGGACACCTGTTCGTCCCAGGCCTCCAGGATGCGCCGGCGCTCTGGGGCCTCCAGCCTCAGGGTCTCCGGGTGAGCCTCCTCGATGTGGGCCCTGACGGCCTCCAGGCAGTGGGAGTACTGCAGGTCCCCACACACCATGCACACCAGCAGCTGGTTCAGGGGGTCGTGGTCCATGAGGTAGCGGCTCCTCCACGCAGCGTCAGAGACGCAGCCGTCGCGGTCTTCGCCGTCTTTAACGCCGTCGTCGAACAGCATGTCGGAGTCATCTGGAAGAGACGGCTGACATTCAGTACACTGTAGAAGTTCGCCCACTCAACCATACAAGGGAGTCGATTTGACCAATTAGAACCAAGCAAACTAGAACTGAGACAAACAATCAATCAAAAAATGGGTGTTCGTTTTCCCGCCATAACAGTGTCTTTGAGATGTCAATCAAGCAGGGTTTGTACACGCCCGCTCCTGAGAACAGTAAGCTAATGTAAGCTAATTGTAAGCTAATAACACTTTTTGTTTTTGTTAGCGATTACCTCCTCATAGTCCGCTAGCTGTTTGTTCTGTGTGTGTACTGATGTTATAATCGGGTGTTACTACGCACCCCAGGCTCTGTAAATGGGGACACAAAGTGGTGCAGACCGCACCACAATATCCCAGCCTTGGCAATGTGTGGGTAATGTGGCGGGGCGGAACCTCTGATGGAGCACCGTGTGACATTGGCGGGAAAGGTGTTTTTGTTTTGGTCAAAATCATATTTCTCCAGAATTCCTGACTCCACCTTTAAGATTGCAATGCAATATAAATATATTTATCTCAGTGATAGGTTTATAATACGGGTTGATACCACACCTTCTATTGGCATCGTGTAACTTGGGAATGGAAAATAGTCCACTTCAGCCTCTGCGGAAGCACTGTGGAAGGAAGGAAGGCAAAGATTACGTTCAGGTTCACCAGACGCTGAGCTGTCGACAACCGCATCACGGAGTAGCTGACAGGGCTCCTTACCTCATGAGGTGTTCAGACTCGTCAGAAGAATTTACCCACTGGCCCGGGTCCTACACAACCAGACAGAGTTGTGAAAAAAATTTACAAAATGGTTGCTTTGTTTAATACAGTGTACATGCTTTGGAATTTCCCTAGTGGTTGAAATCATTTTACAAGTATGTGGTTTGAATGAGTAGCTTGCACTTCTCTCTACTCCTCATCCTGCGCTTTAAAGGCTCACACTGTTCTCTACCCCTACAGCCATGTTCCCCTTCACAGTTGTGTTTAAAACCGGAGACGGACATTTGGGGTTACTCAGAGATCTAGAGTGCAACTGAGGAGTGTACTTGTACCTTTAACCATAACGCGCTGGTGGGATTAGACCTTCAGTGTTTTTAAGGGAATGCTGT
Source organism: Speoplatyrhinus poulsoni (assembly GCA_025447795.1). Taxonomy (NCBI): domain Eukaryota; kingdom Metazoa; phylum Chordata; class Actinopteri; order Percopsiformes; family Amblyopsidae; genus Speoplatyrhinus; species Speoplatyrhinus poulsoni. The sequence continues at coordinate 7,923 of JAOEGT010058540.1, forward strand.
ACCTGTATGTCCAGATCACGCAGGAGTCCCTGAGCAGGCAAGAGGGGCCTCCAGTTGCCAGAGCCTCTTTTCTGGGTCAGGTCCCGGTCTCTGATGGCCTTCCTGGCTCTCTGCTCCTTCTTCTTCACCCTCCAGTACTCCCTCTTGCGGATCAGAAAGCTATCCTCCGACTCCCCGGCGAAGCGCTTGGGCGGAGCCATGGTGCTGATGGGCGTCAGCTTCGTGGCAGATGGCCGCGCGTCCTCTGGGTTTTGCGGCCGAACACACAGGATCTTCAAGGGCGCGAAGGTTGCCGCGCAACCGGGCGCTTCGATGGGCTGCAGATTGATGCTGGAGAGAGGGTTTTCTGGAGGCGTGAGGGTGGGGAGAGCTGGCGCCATGTCTTCGAGTTCCGCGATATGCTGGGCTTGACGTGGCCACTTCTTACCCACAGCGTGACCCGCGTGTGGAGCGGGCGGCGCCGCCTGCTGAGCCAGCAGTAGCCTGGTGGCCGTCCTGCTAGCCGAGGTCAGGTTACTTCCAACGGCGCTTACAGGTTTAACCACGTTCTTCTCCTCCTGCTTCTGGACGGGTGGGAGCCCGACGCTGGTGATGGGTGGCTTGACCTGCAGCGTGTCAGGTGACCTGCCCACAGTGGACGCGGTGGGGCTGACGATGAGGACCGTAGGGATGTTATGGACTCCAGCAGAGGTGAAGGTGGAAGGCTTGAGATGCAGCACTGGCTTGGAGGGGGGACTCATGACCTGAGCCCGCTTGACACTGTTGACAAGAACATCTGAAACCTGACATAAGACAGTGCCATAAGTTATTCAACAATTCACTGAAGAAAAAGTATTGACTTTTAATTTTTTTTTTTTTTTAGTAAAACCCAAAACGAATGATTAAGTGCACCATAGTACTCGTCTCTATATTTTCCAGGGACCCACCAAGTTACCCTTTAACATGTCTTGCCTAAGTGCCAAATTCCAGGAAGTGGTTTGGTTTGTGGTGTAGCTTAGCAAGTTGTCACTGGACATTAGCCCTAACCAGTCACTCAGTGTTGAGCCGAATATGCTTAGTAGCATGACGATGTTAATAGCTAATGGAGACTGTAGGCCAAGATGAAAATACATTATGTATATATTCTTATGTATCATACACACAGTCAAGACAAGTATACTACTTTGCCTTTGTTCTACTCATTTGCGGTCCCACTGGCTTCAACTGTAGAGAAGCCATATTATTATATCTGTTCAGTTTGCAGCCTGTGTGCAACAAATCCAAGGTTAGTACTTTGACTTTTGGATGAGCCCCTAATCAACGTTTGGCTGTTGTCTTTGTATAGGCACTTCATAAGATGAGAAAACCTGCAACAATAAAAGGGAAGTGTCGCAACTGCTTTGAGGTCCAACAAATAGAAAACACGTACAAGTAATACAAAGAGGGGGAAGTGATAGTAGGTTAAACACCTACCCTTCTACTACAGTTGCGATAGGTAATACAGTAGTACACACAGAAGCATAAATGTCCTGCCCCCCCATCCCCCCATAGCAACATTTGTGGCATTCAAATGTATTAAAACAACACAAAAGTTGTAAATAATAATGTGAGGTCGGTCCACACAGGATTCGGATGCGGCGCCATCAGACCCATGGGGTTATCAAACAGGACCACAACTCGCTCACCTGGAGGGTTTTGGGGTACAGCCGCCTGCTATGGTCTCCGTGTCTGCCGCCGTCTTTCTGCCTGGCTTTTGACCTGGCCCTCTGCTGTCTTTTCATCAGCTTCCAGTACTCCCTCTTCTTCTGCAGGCTGGTCATGTGGTTCTGTTCGTCCGCCGCGGCAGGACGCCTCGCTTGTTGCGGAGCAAGAGGGGGGGTTTGCCTCCTGCTCTGCTGTTGCGTTTGACACTGCCGCTCACAGTGTTGGGTTTGCCCGTCTAAGGGCAGGTGATGAAGCTTTGGTGGCTCGGGCGGGCAGATCTCTCGATGCTCCACTTTGACGCACGATCTCTGGAATCTGCACGAAGGCGGGGAGCTTTGGCAGTCAGACATTTCCATGGAGGTGGAGGGCGGGGGAGGGCTGGCGGACGTGCATGGCAGAGGTGGGAGCGTTTTGCAAGTCTGGGGCGAGTCATTAAGACCTATAGCCAAGGCATCACCAGTTTGTATCTGCCAGCTTTTAATCTCCAAGGTCAAGTCAGCAGTCACCGGCAGCTCGTTTTTGACCACAAGGAGGTCCGTACTCAACGGTGTGTTTGTCTTAATCTCTTGCTCCACTTCAGATTTACAGCAAATCTCCGGTGGGTTAGTATCTTCCTGTTCGGTTTTACATTCGGTCACGGTGCTTAGCGATTCTTCCAGGAGTTTCTTCATGGACGCCACGGCCAGGAGCGTGGTAGCCTGGCTCTCTGCGCTCAGAGCTGGGTCGGGATCTGGCTGAGGCCCTGGTGAAAGTGGAGGTTTGATATCTGGACAGGTGTCTGCTACTGGTTCACACTTTATGGGTTCCCTTCCTTCTTGTACTATTTGTGGAGTATTAGCCACACTGCTGTTGGGGACACCAATACTCACTGTATTGGTGATACCATCTCTGCTTGGGGTAACATTGTTCACTAGACCCAGTTTCTGGTTTTTCCTCCTCTGCAACGTTGCTGCATTGCTCCTAGCTAGCATCAGACCCTGCCTTAACCTAGCATCGCGGGCTGCCCTCTGCTCCCGTTTCTTAATCCTCCAATACTCTCTCTTCTTCACCATCCTCTCCTCCTCCCTCACCTTCGGATCCAGAGGGTGGAGCTGGCCTGAGCCTGCCGCTGCCGGCTCCGGGTTCAACACCGCCATTTTCATTACACAGCCCCCGAGGCCCGGCCTCGCCGCGGACCTCCCTGGGGTAGCGTTGCGGAGACCCTGGGGGTGCGCCAGTGTGATCTGAGTTGGGTTCTGAATGGCCAAAGTGTGTGAGCTACTGCCAGACTTGGTTCTTTCAACGGGCACCCTTGGTTTCACTGAAACCAACCTCCGGGGTCTGTTCACTGAGCGGCCAGCAATCGGAAATGACACTTTCACCTGGGATGGGCGGAGCAGAGGGGAATTGAGCGGTACGTTCACCACAGAGCCACTGCCTCCAGGTTTGGACTGAAGTGAATTGTGAGGGTGTGTAAAGATATTATTGACAGGGAGCCTATCAGCTTCCTCTTTGACTGCGTTGGCTGCCACTGTGGGGTTTGGGGGAATGTTAATTGTGACCGTGCCGTCTTCTTTGATGAACCCTCCGATGACCTCAGGAGCATGGCTCAGTGAGCCTCCTGTTTGTTGGGTCACTGTACTGCACGACATTGCTCTGGCCCGTCTCATCTCTTCCAGGATATTCTGATAGCGTTTCACCCTCCTCATCATAGAGTCCTTCTCCTTCAGTTTATTCTTCACCTCCGCCGACAGCTTTGCCCGCTGTTCGCGTTTTTTGATGCGCCAGTATTCCCGTCTCCTGGCCGCTGTCTGTTCAGGAGTCTCGTTGGGGTCAGGTTTGGGGATGTTGCGCGTGTTAAAAACTGTGGCTTGCAACGAGAATTTCCCCCTTCCTGTGTTCCTGTGACCCAAGAAACTCCTTTGGGTTTCAATGAATCTTTGTCTCGGTGTCCTACATCGAACCATCCCACGACTAGCGTTAGAGAAATGTGTGTAAAGCTTTCTAGTTAGCTCTCCTGGCTTCTTCTCAATCATAGCGCCAGATGTGGTAGCAGTTTGAGTGGACCTTTCCATGTGTGGATAGTCTACTTTAAGCTTGACTGCCTGCCGTCTCTGGTTAGAGTGAACTAAATTGGTTGGTACAAAATCAGCCATCTCCTTTTTCACAGCTACACTTGATTGTTGAGTGATGGGAGGAGAAGCTATAATGACTCGAGGGTTACTTGGCAACCGTCTCCCAGAAGCCAACTGGGCCTTGAACCTAGTGACACACGGTTGCTGGCTCACTGCTCTGAAAGATATCGCCGATGGGAGGGGTTTAACTACCCCATTGTTATACCCTGTCCTCTGTGGCATTGGTCGTGTCTGTGGTGTCCTTTCTCTGCTTTTTAGTCTAGCTGCCTGCTTTGCCCTCTGCTCTCTCTTCTTAATGCGCCATTGCTCTCTGCGCTTGGCTAATTTTTCTTCCTCTGACTTTGGAGCAGTCTGTGTGCCATCAGTCCCTTTATTCCCTAGAATGGCAAGCGAGGCACTCTTTTGTACAATTGTAGGTGTTGCTTTTCCTGGTCTGTCCTCCACTTTTAAAGGCCCGGGGGCCAATGAAGACGAGGCAGACATTTTCGTGGTGACATTGGCAGTAACCGTTCTGGGCTGAATGCATACGACAACTTGCGCCGTACATTGTGCTTTAGGTACCGGGTTGCCCTGCATAGCCACACGTGGTTGAGGTGTGGTTTTTGAGGAGCCTCCATTGGTCATGGCCATACCCAACTGTGCCTTGCCTGGGGCTGTACCTGAGGGTGGCACCGACACACTTAATGGAGGCACTGAGGAACTGTTGGCAAAGCGAGCGCCGCTGGATTTGACTGAGGTAAAGGATTTGCTCACAGCGCCCCACGTCGATAGGCGTTTCACCGCGACGTTGCTGCCCCCGGTCGTCTTATTGGCGATAGGACCTGATGCTGGGGACCGAGGCAACACATTGTTCAGTTTCAACGTTTTAAACCACTTTTGACGGTGACTGTTAGCTTCAACAGCAACGCTCTCGCCAGCTCCCGTCACACTCTGCGACACATTCGTCTCCCGTTTGCCCTGCAGTGGGCTGGTGGAGGTGCTGGATAGACTGGAATTTAACACAGCGGAAACATCTAGATGTTGGACGTTTCCCTCTCTGCGTCGGTTGAACGTCTCTTTCCTCCTCGACAGCCGGGCCCTCTGCTCCCGCTTCTTGGTCCTCCAGTACTCCCTCTTCTGGGCCAGGGTGGCGTCGTCGAACTCTGAGGCGGGCCGGTAACGCGGGGCAACCACGCCGCCGTTCCCGCCTTTACCTTTCATGGTTGCAACGCTAACAGGTGCTAACGGGCGCTCGCAAAGCCCAGGGGTCCCCCACCCAGCGACAACAGCCAGCTCTTCCCTCGTCCTTTTGGGCTCAGTTCATCCCTCTGCCGGTCTTCGGTCTAGAAGACATGCGCTGGTACCATTAACTTACATGCTGCAAGCAGAGCAGAATCCTTTCTGGAGATTCCAGACATCACATCAGCAACACAGAAGTCCTGAGACACAAATTATTATTATTATTATTATTATTATTATTATTATTATTGTCATTTAATCAGACTTCTAGACTAGGAGAACACCTCTTGCTCATGGTTATAGGCTGGGCTGGTTTTGGTTCAAACCCAGGATCTTTCAACCTGGGCGTCAACCACCGTAGGCATCGACCGCTTGGCTACCCAGCCTTCAAACTGCAGTAATGAGTGAATAAATAGTGTACTTTAAATACTTATCTCCTGCTACCATAACGTGAAATTAGCTAAATGAAGCCATATACAAGCTTTGTATTTTGTACTGTTTAGGGTTTGATATCAAATATGCAAATAATGTAAATACATGCATACATCAATGACTTCATTAATTATATGATGTATGTTTGAGCAATATCAAACAACCACTCTAATGTAACTGTACAGATATCAACTGAATGTGTTTTAACTGAATTTCAAAATAAGCTACTAAAACGTCAAAGGAAACCCATACACGCCAGTGTTTGGAAATGGTGTGACATTTCAAGGCATACAGTCTAGATTATATTAGGCTATATTATAAAATGTACAGCCGGCCACGTACATTTTTAGCACTACAACACCCCATCGCGGAACCAATATTTGTATCGAGAAACGTGCAGCAGACCTGCAACCAGGAAGGAAGCAGAATGGCACTGTCTCTTTAAACCTGTCCCTTTCTATCACATATTCTATATGTCGCCAATGGTTTTCATTATTTATTCCATTCCCGTTTTATAAAAACACAGAGTAACCAAACACGCCATGTCGCGAATCAATTACCTAAAAGCCGATCAGGAAATTTGATGAATTTGTGCATAAAATCGTGACTAAACGCGTTGTCTCTTCCAGCGCACAATGGACATCTTCCTCCTTCTCTGTCCACACGGACTGGCGCCTGTCTATGTCTGCTCTTGTCTACCTTAAGCTGCAAAAAAACACATTATGCCGAACTGTGATCAAGCAGGACGTCTGAAAACGCGAAGAGAGATGAAACATGCATTTGCATTACCTTTTAGTTACACCTAACTTTCCGGGACAGTTTGTAAACGTTTTGGACAGATATTCTACCAGGACACTGCAGCGACTTTCCGCGAACCAGCCTTTCTCTGTGTAGCTGCCTTGACAACGCTGAAAGTACCAGGATGTGGGACCTTGAGAATTGTGTGTACAGTGCATCGTGTGGACGTATACAATCCTCCTTTTTAAAAACTCGCCTTTTAGCAAGGGACTCAACAACACGGATCTAACTAACAGATTTTTTTTTGTTTCACATTTTGACAAAAGGAAAAATTACCTGAGAGGACTAGCATTTTATTACGGTGATTTAAATTAATATTTAACATAAGTGCACCATGCACAAAGCTAAATTTTAACCAAAAAATCTGACTGATGAAGACAATCACTAGACTGTATAATCGTGTAGCCTAGACCTACATAGGCCTAATGTTATCTTATAAATATGTAAAATAAAGAGGCTGCATAAAGTAGACGTCTTTCACACTTTAGGCCAAATGTTCATCATCTATAGTTATGAAATGGGTATGGAACATTTAATAACTAGACTTCCTGTTTATTATAGCCTAAATGTAGGCTAAATATTTTTTTACGGTGGGATGTGGAAGCTATATTATGTTAAAATCGGCTCGGTTGTTTTTGACACTCAAATATTAAATACCATATACATCTGCTTGAAAGAATGTAGGCTAAGTATTAGTAATATTCCTATTCCAGTTGGCCCCCGGGTTCCTGTGTCAAAGCGAAACGCCGCTACTGTCTCTTTAAATTTACCCAGGAGCCCCTTAAGGAGCCCCAGGGGCCCCTAGCACGGCTCCCCACCCTGAAGACAAGCAGAATCTTAAAATACATACAGGAGGCCGCTAAAGCTTTTTACATGCAATAACAGCACACATTCGGCGGACCCGAAGACGGACTGAGGAGCGACTAAAACACGGTGCCGATCTATGAAAAGTTAACTTGGCTCCAGAGCGGAGCGCATGGGGGACATTATAAATACAACACAGGCTCCCTGAAGCCGTTGGGGACGTAATAGACTGCTTGCGAAACGCGTGCCGAATATAACATGCATTGATCGCCGCTGTGTAAAGCGAGTGTGAAGCCACAATCTCTCAACTAAAATATCTGCCAGTAATGGAAGAGAAAGAGACGTGGGAAAGCGAGCCCGTGGACCTCCAGTGTGCTGAGCAGACAGATCTGGTCTCATTAATAATAAGCGGAGAGGAGGAAGCGGCGCAAGAAGATAGTGACTTGGGACACTATTCGGGAGGAGGTAAAATTTTATGTTCGTGCCTAGGTCACGACTCTTGTGTGTCAAACTCACGGTCTTCCGCCAGCCATTGTCTCACAGTTAATCCGTGTCATGGACAATGCCATGTAGCAGCATGGCCCCTTGTCTCAGTGGCTCCTATAAACAAAGGCTAAATAGCATGCTGGTAGGCTTGCTATGATACACAGTCGCCACCCAGCGGAAAACTGCGGTGGAAGTCGCCGCCCCCCTTATGGCAGGGAAGCTGTGCGGAAATAGTGTGACAAAATGGTACCATATTCTAGCCTCCCTTTCATATTCGCCACGGGATTGGCGTCTTTGTCAGCGGCATCGTGTACGTTTCAGAAACATACCAATTGACTGTCTTGTTATTACAGTGTGTTATAGCTATACCCATACCATATACATACATTATACACATTTGACATGTCCATTGATGTCCTGTGTTTATATGCTCCAACAGAGGAGGATGGCGCGGCCAACGGCCATATTGGGGAGGAGTCGGAGGGCGGCGTGGCCACGCCCATCAGCTCTCCGGGCACCAGCTACTGGAGCATTACCGAGGGGCCCGACCACCCGCTGCTGCTCTCCCCGGCCGCCGGCCCCGCCGGCCGCAAGCCCCGCCGGGTGCAGCGGGCGTCGCGGCCGGGCCTCAGCCGCATCCCCGGGCGCGACCACCGGCGCTACTACCACGAGTACTGGCGCATGGAGTACCTGATGGACTTCGACCCGCGGCGCCACGGCATGATCTGCATGGTGTGCGGCAGCTCGCTGGCCACACTCAAGCTCAGCACCATCAAGAGACACATCCGCCAGAAGCACCCGGACTCCCTGCTGTGGAGCACCGCCGACAAGGAGGTGATCCGCTCCGGCTGGGAGAGCCACCTGGGCCTGGAGGGGGCGCCGTTGCCGCCGCCGCCGTTAGCGGCCGACACGGTGATGGGAGAGCAGCCGACGGACTCTGGCACCCAGCAGACCACTGGTGGTGGGTAAACTGGTGCTGGTGGTGGTTGTAAGTGGGACTGGAACTTTTCCATGGTCCTACACTTGGTGGCAGTGTGAGCCTGCCTCATGGTGGTGTGTGTGCGTGTGCGTGTATGCCCGAGGATGATGCAATGTTCCAGTGGAGAGGTGCGTGTGAATGACTGGTTTGCTGTAGCTACTCGGATGAATAAAGCATGTAGGATACAGTGTTATACGGAACGTTCAGAGTTGAATTAAAAATAACATGGAGCCCTGGGACCGTACACACCTCCTGATACAATCCTTTATGACAACATAACAGAATAACATCTGAAATGTATGCCCCCCCCTGCTGTTTGAAACACTTCTGCTAACGTTTAGTGGGGAGGGTAGAATATGGTGTGGTCTTATGAGAGCTGTGGGGTAGGGAGACACGCACCAGAGTTTTATAACTAACAAACAAACAAAAGCAATGCTTGGCGTGGCTAAAACAATGTTTGCGGTGGCTATTGAAGAGAAACGTCTAATGTTTACATTTCCGCTGTTTACAATTACAATCTAATGGGACCGTTTACTTTAAAAAGGTATATGCATTCTACATTGTGTTATTTAAGTAATCACCAGATTGAAGTGTGAGACAAATCAAATATGGTGTTATTGACAGAATATCAATTTTTATACAATGTCTGCATTTTATGGGTTGAAAATGTCTCTAAGCATCAAATCCGTTTATATTGGCCAATGCCCTTGCTGATTTATAAGTGTACTTTAAGAACACTTTGTATCATAATATTAAATGTTTAAGTGTAACTGCACTCCAGCTCTGAGCCTGACTCCACCCACTACAGCTTGCTGAGTGAGGGGAAGGGAGAGGGAACCCCCTTAACATTAACGTTAACATTTTAATTTGATTACATACAGTGAGGTTAAAATGTTTTTGATGCCCTGCTGATTTTATATGTTTATGTTTTGTATTTATTTTATAAATTGCTTTGCATCTTAATGAGTGGAAAAAAGTATTTGTCCCCTCTGGAAAACATGACTTAGTACTTGGTGGCAAAACCCATGTTGGCAATCACAGAGGTAAGATGAGTCTTGTTGTTGTTGTTAATGTGCTTCTTTTTGAGCCACTCCTTAATTGCCTTGGTCGTGTGTTTTGGGTCATTGTTGAGTTGATGCCAAAGAACTTGATTTTGGTCTCATCTGACCACAACAGTTCTCCTCTGAATCCTTCAGATGTTCATTGGCCAACTTCACGGTGATTCCTCACCGTTCTCATGATCATTGCAACTCCACAAGGTGAGATCTTGCATGGAGCCCCAGGCCGAGGGAGATTGACAGTTATTTTGTGTTTCCTCCATTCGCGAAAAACCTCACCAACTGTTGTTACCTTCTCACCAAGCTGCTTGGCAATGGTCTTGTAGCCCATTCCAGCCTTGTGTAGGCCTACAATATTGTCTCTGACATCCTTGGACAGCTCTTTGGTCTTGGCCATGGTGGAGAGTTTGGACTCTGATTGATTGCGTCTGTGGACAGGTGTCTTTTAATCTCAGCTCGTTACCTGTATAAAAGACACCTGGGAGCCAGAAATCTTTCTGATTGAGAGGGGTCGAATACTTATTTCACTCATTAACCCTCGCGCTGTCCTAAGGCATTTCAGCAGACTAGCAGCAGAGGGAGCAAACCGCGGAATGTCATATGTCCG
>JAOEGT010058550.1:0-13217 GCA_025447795.1 Speoplatyrhinus poulsoni
ACTGTAAAGCACGTTGAGTTGCACATTGTGTATGAAAGGTGCTATACAAATAAAGTTTATTATTATTATTATTATAATGATATCCTTAGCTTCCATTTGTATAGCTGCCTCAATCGCGTCGCCTCAAATTGAGATTATTTTATCTCTGTACCTGGCCGAGTGTTATTCGTTGTTTCAATTCGCTACATCACACTCTTCTAGTGTGTCTGGGGCTTTAGGCTCAACCCTGTCTCTCTATGCTCTGCCTCTAGAGTGATATTGCAGCGCTGTATATTAAGGTGGGGGTGAAGAACATTGGCACTGTTTTCCTCCACACGGATGCCCAGATTCCAGATGAACGCTTCCTGGTGTTGATCAATGACATGCTAGCCTCAGGTGTGCCATCTCCATCTTCATCGTACTTCTCGTCAGATTGTGATTATAAGGAGTTGGCCCAGAAGCTCCCGGAGGTTCACACTGACCTTCTCTCCTCTGTAGGGGACATCCCAGACCTGTTCAGTGAAGAGGAGGTGGATATGATAGTGACGTCTATCCGCTTGGAGCTACGGGGGCTGGGCCTCATAGATACCAGAGACAACTGTTGGAGCTTCTTCATAGAAAGAATACGACGGCAGCTCAAGGTGTGGGCGTACTGACATTCACAGTAGTGTTGATTTACAATGTTTCTTATGTAATCCAGTGCTGCTTTTTAGCTTGTATTTAGCTTAAGTATAGTTGTCCAGTACTGTATCTGTCATTGTGTTGGTCTATGTGTCTAATTGAGAGTACTGTGTTAAAATGTGTTTTATAAAATTTTTCTTATTTCAAATGTATAATTAACTATCCTGCCACCGCTACGCTCCCCATCCTCTAGGTGGTGCTCTGCTTTTCCCCTGTGGGGTTTACGTTGCGGACGCGCGCACGGAAGTTTCCGGCTCTGGTGAACTGTACGGCCATCAACTGGTTCCACCCCTGGCCTCAGACGGCCTTGCAGTCTGTCAGCACCACCTTCATTGAGAAGATACCGGGTCTGGAGGTGGTTAACAATGCACTGAACTGAGCTCAGGGCTAACAGCATTCTTAGTAGCACATTCTTAGCCCCAGGCTAAGGGAGCCCTTTGCCCCAGGCTAAGAAAGCTGTCACACTGGCACAATTCTGGAACTTTCCAAAATTGGCTAACTTTGATTTTAGCCCAGGACTTGACAAGCCTAACATGTTTACATTAACGTTTATTTAAACTCATGAATTTCATAGCTGCTCCTCCTTCAGAATAACATAGAACATTTATGTGTGGAAATCTAACAGTTCAATTGTCTGTGTTTATGTCAGCCAAGTGTCCGTGCGTCTATCAGCGAGTTCATCTCCTACGCTCACACCAGCGTGAACGAGGTGAGGAGCGTGCCGTCACTTCCCGTCGCCCTCTTTGACCTTGTCTACTTCAACTCACCTCTCTCTCAACCCTAGGTGAGTGTCAAGTACCAGCAAAACGAGAAGCACTTCAATTACATCACGCCCAAGAGCTTCCTAGAGTTTTTGAAGCTCTACGACAACCTGCTGGGGAAGAAACGCAAAGAGCTGACCAACAAGATGGAGCGGCTGGAGAACGGTTTACAGAAACTTGAGAGTACTGCCTCACAGGTCAGGAGACATGCACTCATGTCTACTGTATGTATATTTCTACATCCATAAATGTACAAAGCAGCATTACAGTCATTTAACAGTTTGATGAGTGAATGCCCCTCTTGTGAAGTGGCTCCAACTCCCACTACAGCACTATAGGCTCACACTGTTCTATAGCCCTTCCCTTATGTGCAATTATCATACACAACCTAATTACGTGTATGTCCTATTTTCTATTAATAAAATGTACACAGTGGTATTCTTTCTATAGGGGCTACTGTGGGTTTTGCAGCCAATGATTCAGCTAACTATGTTTTTACCTTGTATCTGTCTCATGTCACTGTTCCCCAGGTGGAGGATCTGAAGACCAAACTAGCCTTGCAGGAGGTGGAGCTATGGCAGAGGAACACAGACACAGAGGCTCTCATCGCTAAGATAGGACAGCAGAGCGACAAGCTCAACCAGGAGAGGGCCGTGGCTGATGCTGAGGAGCAGAAGGTGGGACCCTGTGTGTGTGTGTGTGTGTTTATTAACAGTGTTTTCCTTCACCTCACCAGCCCTTATCATTTACACGTTCAGCAAGGTAGTGCATAATGACACAGAACTGCGCTGGAATCAACTGTGCGTGTGCGCGCGTGTGCGTGCGTGTTTTTGTGTGTGTGTGTGTCTCTGTTCAGGTTGCTGCCATCCAGGCAGAGGTTAGCAAGCAGCAGCAGGACACAGAGGCAGACCTGGCTAAAGCTGAGCCGGCCCTACAGGCTGCTAACTCCGCCCTCAATACACTCAACAGGGTAGCACACCCTCATACAGTAGTGTGAATAGTAAAGGGTATACTACTGTATTATGGCTTAAACACACAGTGTGTTTACCGTATACTGTACATTATGGCTTTTAACACATAGGGTGTTAATAGTACAGTATATAGTATATACTTCACAATTACAAAAGTATTGAAAACATATTTTACTGTTCACACACATGTATGTGTCAAAGTCATAATATACAGTATAGTATGTGTGTACTATGGTGTGTGTGTGTGTGTGTGTGTGTGTGTGTGTGTGTGTGTGTGTGTGTGTGGTTTCTCCACCCAGCTGAACCTGACAGAGTTGAGGACCTTCCCCAACCCTCCAGCCATTGTGTGCAATGTGTCAGCAGCGGTACTCGTGCTGCTGACTCCACAGGGCAAAATCCCCAAAGACCGCAGCTGGAAGGCATCTAAAGCGGTCATGAGCAAGGTGAGACTGGATGGGACCAGAGAGACTTCTGCTTTATCCTCCATTCATTCTTACTGTCATTCAGTGTGAACCCTGTGTGTTCTACAGAGGTAGTCCTTCTCACCTTTCCATTAAAGGGATAGTCAGCGATGGAGAGTGAATACACTTTTTGTCAAATTCAGCTAACTAACTGCCCATTCTGTAGGTGGTGAAAAATGAATCTGGTGTTTCTACACAGCCCTGTCTCTATAAATAGGACCACAAAGTGGTGCAGACCGCACCACACAACAATATTGTAGCCAATTGGCAATGTGTGTTGCCAATGTGTGGGGCAGAGTTTCAAAAGGCCCAGGCAAACTCCAAAATGTTCCAAGCATACTTCACTTGGACTGTGAAGTATGTTCCAAGCTGTTCCAAGCATACTTCACTCGGACACGTCGGCTACTTCTGTATACACAAAACTTGCTTTGGAATTAGCCATATTTGCTAAGTATGATTTGTATGTGCACACATTGTCTCCCGTGAACAATATTGGTGCAACTAAGAACTTCACTGGAATCTTTTTTCTACGTCTAGAACACTCACTTGTGAGCTCAGTAGGGCATCCATTGCAGTCTGTAGCGGGCTTCAGCCTGTCACACATGAGCAGTTAACGCGCACATATCCGCGTGGACAGAACATTTTGGAGGTCCTCACGTGCTGTATGCGTGACGATATTTACGTCACACGCACCTCTGCGTTCCACGGACACGGAAGGTATTCCTGGGCCTTGAGGGAGCACCCTATGGAATTGAAATTAGAATGAGGTGTTTTGTTTTTATAGAGTTCAAATATCAACCAGCTTTCTTCAGAATGACTGACACAGCACATATAAAACAATGTGTACGGCTTTCCCCTTACGGTACAGTAAGGGGAAAGCCTTACACATTGTTTTATATGTGCTGTGTGTTGGAATTGGAATTATACACACATACATTTTGTATGTAATTATAGAATACATTTATAGAAATAACACTAACTAATATGCACACATACTGTACACACACAGGTGGACGAATTCCTGCAGGCGCTGGTGAACTTTGACAAGGAGCACATGCCAGAGGCCACGGTGAAGTGTGTGAAGGACGAGTACCTCCGCGACCCAGAGTTCAACCCTGACTTTGTACGTCACAAATCCTCTGCCGCGGCGGGCCTCTGTGCCTGGGTCATCAACATTGTGCGCTTTCATGAGGTATCCGCACACACGTGTGTTATGGTTCTTGTTAGGGAGCCAGGTATGACATTATATGGGACAGAAATCAATGCAGCTGCAGTTACACACTATTCACAAGTCTGTTGAAGTATTGAGTTAAAACAACTCTTACCTTATTGTAAGTAATTTACTATTAGTAATTTACTTTTAGGCATATTTCAGTTTGTCACAGACACCTGTGACAAACTGATTGATACAATAGTATAAACGTTTAGCAGGGTTGGTATTATCCTTCATATTAACGCAAAGTGTGTTTGTTTTGTGAGTATAAATTGTGTTCATGTGTTTGATAGGTTGTTTTTCTTTCCTCCCATCACTTTTGCTATCTTGGATAGATGTATGTAAGTACAACATATATGTTATATGTTTTGTGTTTGTGTTTTATTTTAAATATTCAATATTTTATTTAAATACACAGTATATTTACAGAATAAGCAGGGAATTGACTGTTCTTATTCTCCCATGATTGTTCATTTTGTATTGTTTTATTTATGTTTTCCCTGTGTGTATGCTACTGTATATACTGTACACTGTACTATATATGGTGTCATGCTGTTGATTGACACTTGTGTGTGTGTGTGTGCGTGCGTGTGTGTGCATGTTGTGTCTCCAGGTGTTCTGTGAGGTGGAGGTGAAGCGCATGTGTCTGTCGCAGGCTAACGCCGACCTAGCTGAGGCTGCTGAGAAGCTAGAGGCTATCAGGAACAAGCTAGCCGTGAGCCTCCTCGAGCAACGCTCACCCCTCCTGTCTTATCTTCTCTTTTCTTTCTTCCCCGTCAGTCGCTGCTTGCAATGATGACTGTTCTCTGCCCCTCCTCTCTGCCAGGAGTTAGACAGCAGTCTGGAAACACTGACTACAGAATATGAGAGAGCCACTTCAGAGAAGCTGCGCTGTCAGGAGGAGGTCAACCACACCAATAAGACCATAGAGCTGGCCAATAGGCTGGTCAAAGGGCTGGAGGTGTGTGTGTATTATATGGTGCAATATTCTCATTTTGAAAGAGCAGGCAGTGTATTTTGCCGAGAGCAGAGTCTATTTGAGTGTGAATTATTATTTTAAGAGAGCAAATCCGTTCAAGAGCAGGATACATTTGAGTGCGTGCATGCATGTTTGCACAAGAGCAACACAAATCTGCTTGAGAAACGAAGGAAACGTATTTTCGCAAAAACACGTAATTGTCCTCACGAATTATGGCCACATATACAGTATTATCTTGCTAATTCAATGGAACAGGGTCATGCAGGTGATGGCATTTTGTTTGTGTGCGTGTGTGCGTGTGTGCGTGCATGCTTCAGAGTGAGAACGTGCGCTGGGCCCACACCGTAGCTCAGTACCATGAACAGGAGGAGACGCTGTGTGGAGATGTCCTGCAGACTGCAGCCTTCATCTCCTACGCGGGCTCCTTCTCTAAGAAGTACAGGAGGGAGCTTCTTGACAACCTCTGGATGCCTTTTCTCCATGCTCAAAAGGTCTCTAACATTCTCTATACTGTACGTCACCCCAGCAGAACAGGATTTACACTGTTTCTCAGTGGCCTACAGTACATAGTTGTTATATGTCGTTCTATTTCAACGTGCACTTACCATGTAAGTAAACTGTCATGTTCAAGGTTGTGTATTTCAACCCTGGATCCACTTGGATCCAGGGTTGATCTCAGGTGGATGCACATCTGCTAGACTGGGGCTTTATTTAACTCTTCCACTGCCATCCGTCCCTGCCTGCTGTAGGCACCCATTCCCATGACAGACGGCCTGGACCCTGTGTCCATGTTGACCGACGATGCTACCGTGGCTCAGTGGAACAATGAGGGCTTGCCGGGTGACAAGATGTCCACTCAGAATGCCACCATCCTCATCAACTGTGAGTGGGAACGCACATTACGTACAGTGAAGTTCCAGTGGTTCACATGAAAACATTGCCACCTACTGGATGTCACTGGTAAAGCTTGAGATTTACAACATACTGTCATGAAGGTACCCCCCCCAGTCAAAGTGTATCTGCCCTAGTTGTTCACGGTGTGCACATGCATGGGGGAGAAAGGGGTGTAAACCCATTAGAGCGTCATGCATGTTCAGAGTTTCAATCCTAAGGGCAGTGTTTTTCTCATTTCAAACACAGCAGCCTTGAGGTGATTAAATAACAGTGGTGTACTCTTGGAGTGGTTTAAATACCGCTCGGCTTGCTCCTGGCGTGGAAAATGTTTTTGTAAATAATGTACTGTGGTGTGGCGGGAAAGAATCTAGTGTGGAACTGTTCTGTAATGTGTTCACCCAGGCTTACGTGTGTGTATGTACGCGTGCTTGTGTGCGTGTTTCTAGGTGAGCGCTGGCCATTGCTTATTGATCCTCAGCTGCAGGGAATCAAATGGCTCAAGAGTCGCTATGGCAACGGCCTGAAGGTGGTCAGTCTGGGACAGAAAGGGTGAGCAAATGGTTCATAGAACAAGCACAGTTTAGTCCAGCTCCCTGTAGTGGAGCCATCAGGCCCTAGAGGAGACTTGAATAGCCTTTTGGCATCTTGGCAGTCTGGCTACACTCAGCCATTTTGAGTTAGTCACTAAGACCCACCCACGCCATATAGCTGATGTCTGGCTTTAGATGGCTGATGTATTTAGTATTCCTGCTGTATGTCTAACCGCTATTCAGCAGATGCCAACACACGCTTCACTGAACCAGATTAGAGGAATGTCATTGCACCAGGACAATGAGATTTACTTTTCCAATATATTTTTTGTTATTGTACAGTGGCCTTCCTTTGTGGGGACAATGGCAGCACATTATTATTGTCTGATGTTTCACACTTGATTTTATTGGTGGAATCTGTCAGTTCAACACCTTTCATTCGGACCATTTCTTCCATTCAGTAAGAGCACTTAATGCTTCTATCTCTCTATATACTATGTACTGTCTTATAGACAGTCAATTATACAGGCCATTGTGGTTTTCTCAGATGAGTAGCTTCAGTCCCAACCTCATTGCGTCTGTGGGGGTTGTTGTGTTGTACATGACGTGTATATCTACTTACAGTATCATGTCTCCTGCAGCTACGTAGATGTGATTGAACAGGCGGTGGTGACAGGAGACACAGTTCTCATAGAGAACCTAGAGGAAACCCTGGACCCTATTATAGACCCCCTGCTAGGACGTCACACCATCAAGAAGGGCAGGTAACACACACACACACACACCAAGCATGAAATGACTACATGTTTTAATTTGCAGCCACCATCTGCCACTTCGACAGGGTTGGTTAAATGGATTAAACAAGGGGAAAGGAATTATGGGACAATAATGGTCATGTAGGGAGTCCAGGGACCATGGGTTTTAATGATACAATTGCATACATTTACATTTGAGCAATTTAGCAGATGTTTTTCGCCAAAGAAACACAGAATGTGTCAGTAGTGGCGTTCTATTGGAACAGTGACCTTGAGTATTGTCTCTGGAGAGAATACTGAATACACTGGGTTGCTGTGCAACATCACATTATTTATCACACTCCACATGCCAGAGATGTGTTCACAATTGGTGGTGAACAGTGGCGAATGTGATTGCTTTGAACTTTGAACGATTTGTGTGAACATTCCAAAGATGTTAGCTTTAAAATGTCATAGCGCTCGCCGAGCACTACCTCCTCAAGCCGTTTGCTTTTGTTCGGAAACGTTTGCAGCGAACACAAAGCAAACGGAAAACGTTTGCTATGTTCGCCAATTCACAGTTTGCTAATTCTGACCGCACCTCAGGTATAACAGATTCTTACAAAATACAACGTCATGCTGCAAAATAGCTGTAATACGAATCACTACCATGTCTAATGGTAAACATAACAGGGTATTATTAATATTCTGTTTGACGAGAGCGTGTCTCCTCTCCCAGTTGCATCAAGGTGGGGGACAAGGAGTGTTTCTTCCACCCCAGCTTCAGGCTGGTCCTCCACACCAAGCTGGCCAACCCTCACTACAAGCCAGAGGTTCAGGCCCAGACCACCCTCATCAACTTCACAGTGACCAGGGACGGTCTGGAGGACCAGCTGCTGGCTCAGGTGGTGAACCTGGAGAGACCTGACCTAGAGCACCTCAAGGTTGGCCGCTGGTTCTCAACTGAGTCATTGTTAGGTTGCATGCTACAGGGTCGCTGGGCTAAGCATGGCAAGATGAGTTCAGGAGTTGACTATTATTATGATTCATCCAGTGATATTTAACCCGCGTTAAAAGTCACATGACTTGTGCTAAAGGACGTTGTGTGCATGCATGTGCATGCACCATGGACTATCACCGGGGGTTGCAGGCTGAAAGTCACATTCTATTTAAAGGACATTATGCTGTATCCACCATAGTACACCACAGATGTATCAACACACTTGACAACAGTGAATCATATGTTAAGACCAGCCCACTAGAGGGAGACATACGGTACCCCACATGCATGACCTTCATATTGTATACATGCATTTGTTTGTATTGTGTGTGTGCGTCCCGCAGAGTGAGCTTACCAAGCAGCAGAACATGTTTAAGATCGAGCTGAAGCAGTTGGAGGACGAGCTTCTGACCAGGCTGTCCGCAGCCGAGAGCAACTTCCTGGGCGACGATGTCCTGGTGGAGAAGCTGGAGACCACCAAACACACGGCCGCAGAGATTGAGATGAAGGTGGGGCCACGAGCCTGGGGAAAATGTCGTCATAGCAACGCCTTCCCTGACATTCTGCCTTTTGCATCTGTCTTCCTCCATCCCTCCATCCTCCCACGACATCTCCTTAACCCTCCTGGTTCTCTCCCCCACCCCCCCCCCTCATGTCAGGTCCTTGAGGCCAAGGTGAATGAAGTGAAGATAAACGAGGCCAGAGAACACTACCGTCCGGCTGCTGTAAGAGCCTCCCTGCTCTACTTCATCATGAACGACCTGAACAAGATCAACCCCATGTACCAGTTCAGCCTCAAGGTAACCGCGGGTTACTCTCGGCACGCGCATTTCAACACATTTGAAACGCTTATAAGCTGTGAAACTTTTATTCACAAAGGAGCAAAATATTACAAAAACGTACTATACTCCTTTATTGGGGCGCAATGCAGTGTATTGCTGTGCTAGTCTTGACATGTCCAGGTTACTGTAGATAGTTGAACGATGTGGTTAGTCAATAAGTAAAGAAATGGACATGTATTTCTATGAAAGCAGTCGCTATATTGTCGAGGAGTCCTGGTGATGGTGTGATGAACCAATAGTGGGATGAAGGATCAAGCTGTTGAACCCAGTGTTTCTCGTGCTCGTCAGGCCTTCAACGTGGTCTTCCACAAGGCGGTGGAGATGTCAGACGCCTCCGAGGACGTGACGGCCAGGGTGAACAACCTCATCGACTGCATTACCTACTCCACGTTTAACTACATCAGCAGGGGGCTGTTTGAGAGGGACAAGCTCACCTTCACAGCACAGCTGGCCTTCCAGGTGTGTGTGTGTGGGGGGGTGGGGTTGTAAGTAAACAGTGTATCCCCTATATATGTGGTTTTACTTATTACTTGTATTTTTAGGATTTTATTGTTATATCGCAAATGTATTGGCAATACCTCTGATTGTGATTCCGATCTCCAGTTGCTGCTGATGAGTAAGGAGATTGGCATGCAGGAGCTGGACTTCCTGTTGCGTTTCAACGTAGAGCACAGCTACATCAGCCCCCTAGACTTCCTCTCCAACTCAACGTGGAGCGCCATCAAGGTGACACGCCCTCCTACAACACAGCGGTTAGCACCCAGTTGGGTTTGTCTTCATAGACAGTGCTGTACTAGTGAGTTAGAAATGTGTCATGTTGCACCTAAATTGTGTGCATGCGTGCGTGTGCGTGTTTGTGTGCGTGTGTGTGTGCACGTGCGCTTGTGTTTGAGCATAGACACACAGCAAATACAATGGGTTTACACATGGTTTAAAATAACAATTTTGTCTTGCCTTAGGCGATGAGCTTCACCGAGGAGTTCCGCGGTCTGGACCGGGACATCGAGGGCTCCCCCAAGCGTTGGAAGAAGCTGGTGGAGTCAGAGTGTCCGGAGAAGGAGAAGTTCCCTCAGGATTGGAAGGGGAAGAGCTCCCTGCAGAAACTCATCATGTTGAGAGCTCTGAGACCAGACCGCATGACCTACGCTCTGAGGTGAGGGTCTCATGTCACAACACAGAGACAAGCCTAACTTGCTGAGGATGCCACATTTCTCAAACCAGTGTTTGGTTAGACAACAGAGAAATGCATTTTCACTGTGTGGAACCACAGATATAACTGCCAATGTACAAAAAGTAGCCAGTTCTATGAGTTTGAATGGACATGCCATAGTACATCTCTATTTTACCCATAGTAAATTATAGATAGGATATTTATTTCCTGTTTTCCATGTCTCGGCTCAGGAACTTTGTAGAGGAAAAGCTTGGGGTGAAGTACACCGAGGGCAGGAAGACAGATTTTGCAAAGTCTTTCAGAGAAAGCGGTCCTGCTTCGCCAGTCTTCTTCATCTTGTCTCCTGGAGTGGACCCACTCAAAGATGTGGAGTCTCTGGGTAACACACAAAGAGCATAGAAATACAGTATACTGTATATGGGTCAACATGAGACTTGTGTAACCGGGACACTATTTTCCTTCATTTGTACATGAACTGTATGTTTTCGGCTCTTAATAAATAAATAACAGGCCTGCAAATATTATTATATATATTTTTATATAACACTATAAAATGTCCTGAAACCACCTATTACAATTATGTTGAGAACTTAACATAGCATTTAGGGAGTGATAGAACAGTTTTTATTGGACTGTTCAACACATGACAGGTGATCTACTACAGTATTAGAGACAGAGTAACGGGAGAAAGCACATAACTCAAGTACTCCGTCCGGAACAGAAGACACAGAAAGAGATTGTGTTGCCCTGTTCTCTGCAGGGAAGAAGCTGGGCTTCACCATCGACCTGGGGAAGCTTCACAACGTGTCTCTGGGCCAAGGACAGGAGGCTGTGGCAGAGGTGGCCATGGAGAAAGCTGCCCGTGAAGGCCACTGGGTCATCTTGCAGGTCTGTGGAAGCAGAACCATCTAGAACTGAAGTCAGCGAAGGCGGTTTTCTAATCTCCCTCAAACAATGTGACTTTACTGCCTGTAACTGTACACGCAGTATTCAGATGACAAAATAAACAAATACTATAAAGCTATATACAGTATGTAATTATTTCAGTTTGTACAGTGCATGTCTTGGTTGCCATGGGGTTTTGGCGCCCTCTATGTTGCCAGTCACCATTTAGTTTCAATGTACAAGCAATGTTGCTGTTGTCAGCTATACTATATATACACCATATGGGGTTTAACTGTAACCGCCTGTCTCTTTAACGTCATGTAGAATATTCACCTTGTGGGTCGCTGGCTGGGTTCGCTAGAGAAGCTTCTGGAGCGCTGCTGTGAAGACAGTCACCCTGACTACAGAGTGTTTATGAGCGCAGAGCCTACCCTAACACCACAGGAACACATAATTCCACAGGTGTACATACACACACACACACACACACACACACACACACACACAGTATACACAAGTTTTATATCTGGTGATGAAACATGGATAAATCTAGCATCTAGCATTATGCAATTTCATGAAACCTCCTGTTTTGATCCGGGTAGTTCCATAGGTAGTGCATACATGTCGATATAATAATGTAGACTCATTGTGGCCATACATTACACATTTCCTCTCGACTGCTGTCTGTGATGTGATGTTTATTAGTAGTTAGTAGGTTCCTTATACAGTAACCATGTGTTTTGCGTAGGGCATTCTAGAAAATGCTATCAAGATCACTAACGAGCCCCCTACTGGTATGCATGCCAACCTTCACGCTGCCCTTGACAACTTTGACCAGGTGAGTGGACACAGGAGACACGTAATGCTGCTCTCGTGCATCTGCTCAGAGCCGCGTGCTGTGCACGTGTTGTCCAGGACATCCTGGACCAGTGTAGCCGTGAGCAGGAGTTCAAGACCATCCTCTTCTCTCTGTGCTACTTCCACGCCTGCGTGGCCGAGAGGAGGAAGTTTGGCCCCCAGGGCTGGAACAGGAAGTACCCCTTTAACACGGGGGACCTCACCATATCTGTCAACGTGCTGTACAACTACCTGGAGGCCAACGCACAGGTGGGACGGCCTGTGTTTAGCGTGCGTGGGCGTGTGTGTGCCGTGAGTGTGTGTGTGTAACAGTGGATTGAGCGCTACTGAGTAGATGCATACTTTCTGACTATTGTTCCAAAAATATTGATAGAGTAAAAAGAGTACAGGACCCTTATAAAAATTGTGACCTTGTAAAATAGCATTATTTATTATATATTCTCATCTACTATTATTAGTATCTATTATTATGATTATTATTATTATTATTTTGTATATCCCAAGTAAGTCCTTATTTCTAGTCTTGTATATAAAGAGGTGCAGTGCTGTTCATATTCAGGTTTTAGCTCCAAATGACAATAAATGATGTTAATAACAGTTTAGGTAGTTTATGGTGTGCACCGCAACATGCTTGATGATGATGATGATGATGATGATGATGATGATGAAGGTGCCGTGGGAGGACCTGAGGTATCTGTTTGGAGAGATCATGTATGGAGGTCACATCACTGATGACTGGGACAGGCGGCTGTGCAGGACTTACCTTGAGGAATACATGCAGCCCAACCAGGTATGTGTCTGTCTGTCTCTGGTTTGTGTGTGTGTGTGTGTGTATGTGTGTGTGTGTGAGTGAGTGCGTGTGTTTTTGTCTGTCCCCGTCTCTGTCTCTATGTGCGTGCATGTGCGTGTGTGTGTGTGAGTGCGTGTGTGTTTGTCTGTCCCCGTCTCTGTGTCTGTGCATGTGCGTGTGTGTGTGTGTGTGTGTGTGTGTTTGCGTGCACGCGCGTAATGGCCTATTTCAGGTGTCACGGTGTCAAGCATAGCATGACGCTTCGCCTTTTCATTCTTGGACCTGCAGTTTGACAGGAAGTTGGCACTAGCCCCAGGCTTCATGGTTCCATCCAACCTAGACTACCAGGTAACTGAAGAAAGACATTCCATACATACATACTTATCTCCTAACATGCTGGATAACATACTGTATATCTTACATGCTGTATCTCCTAACATACTGAATATCTAACATACTGTAATCTTA
>JAOEGT010058559.1:0-18099 GCA_025447795.1 Speoplatyrhinus poulsoni
GGGTGGGAAAGGGAGAACGCCCCCTGGGGGAGGCACAGGAGGGGCGCGGGAAAAATCCAGTGTCTCTCTAGGGCAGCTAGACTCTGCACAGTTCACCATGTAGTGTTATGCATATAGGTCTATGCATGTGTAACTAACAATGTCCTTACATAAGGGCCTGTTTGATTTATCTTGTTGCTCATTGGTTGTTCACATAATATGTGTATTGCAGAAGGGCAGACAAAAAATAAATAGATAAATAAATTAGTAAGAATGTTCTGGGTCTATGATTAATATATGTGACCCATGCCATCAGTGTTGCCAGACTGGGCGTCTTTTGACTCAATTTGGGCAAATTTTCTTACAAATTACACTTTATAACCAAACAAATTGTTATTTATAAATACAAATATAAAATATATTATAAAGTTGTTTTCATTTGCATTTATTTCTGCACAGAAGCATCGGTCTAAATATTGAAGTGCTCTCTCACAACAGTGAGAACAATTAATGAGAATGCTTTTTAAAAATAAAAATAATATTTGAATGACATTCAAATATTTGAATGTAAGGCCTCTATTTTAAATAATAGAAAAAAATAGAACATAAAAGTAAAACAAAATATCCAATAAGCTTTTGGGTGGGTGTAATTGTAAATGGCGTTAATTGCAAACAGAAACTGTTTGGAGGTATTGTATAAAGTATGGGGGCAAAGTGCTTTATAGTAATATAAAATAAAAACAGAAAATTATAAGATACAAATGACAATAAAAAAGAATAACACAATATAATAATTATATATTATTATTATTATTATTATTATTATTATTATTATTATAAGCTTGTCTAAAGAAAAAGGTATATGCTCAGGTATTTTGTTAAGTGTCTACACAGAGTCCACAGCTGTTAAAAAACGAAGAGAGATTTCAGGAACCAGTGTGCCAATAGCTCAGTCACCACTTATTTTAAAACAAGCTCGGGAACTATTAAAAAGTATCAGCCAGAGGACTTGCCAGGTGAGAAGCGTACGTATGAGTGACCAGAATGTGTGACCCCTTGTACAGCTCTGTATAAGCGATGAGAAATGTTTTCAAATGAACTCTGAAACTAAAATGGTGAGAGTGTGTGTCTGGCTTCCTGATCACTGAGCTCCCCCAGAAGTGTGACCTGTGAGTTTATCCCGTTAGTCCAAATCTGTCAGTCACCACCCTGCCGATCCCATTGTTGCCAATGCAAAGTGGTCCTCATTGTGAATGGTCTTGTGTGTGTGTGTGTGTGTGTGTGTGTGTGTGCGTGTGTGTGCGTGTGTGTGCGTGAGAGACAGCGCCTATAATGAAGGCAGCCCATGCTATTTCTAATGGAAACATCCTCTGAGGAAGTTGCATGACAATGCGACCATGTCTCATAAGGTTTAGCCTCAGGGACCAACTGAGGTACCTGAGGTGAACTCACTGGTGTTCTCTATGGCGGATATTAAAGGAACAGTGAGGAAACAACTTTCTGACAATGGGTTTGAGAACCTCTATTGTTTACATGAGACAAACTCAAGTAGTTGCACGTATTGGATTCAGTTCCAGAGATGGACAGATATACAATAGAGAGATGGGCCCTGCTGTATTTTCAAACTGACTTCAGTCAACTGAAAATGTACTGTACCTGAGTAGATGTTATTTCAATGATTATTCATGAAAGGCACATAAATATGATGTTTAATGTTATAAAATGAGCATTGCATTTGATATGTTATTCAGATGTGCAAGATTACACAGCAGTACAGAAGAGAGCGAGACACTTTAATGTAGATAAAACTCCCAGTTAATAGATTACTGTACATAGCCATTGTCTAAAATATCTGCACTGTTTACTTTAGGCATTATTGTTCTCATATTCAACATGTACTACTTCCACTTTCTCTCACAGTAGTACAGTACCACCCATTACCTCTAGTGTCGACATTTCGGTGAATGTCTGCTTGCCAGGCAACCACTTTCGGGCAAGCAACATCCTAGTTGTCTCCTAGCAACTCATTCACTCATGTTGATAGATAGAGAAAGAAGGAAGTCGTAATCTTCCCTGTTTATGAGTTTTTATGTGTATAAAGAGACTTGTTTTGCCATGGCTAGACAATGTTGACTCGACCACTGAGTAATATACCATTGCATAATGTAACCCATATGTAATGCCGATATTTGGTACAACACAATACATAATTTGCAGTATGAGCAGTGTTTTTAGAATGTTTTTTAGAAATGTTTAACTGCTCCATTGCTCCATCTGATGGCCCCTTATGGTCACACAATCCAATAATGAAAGTATCATCTTAATCTATGGGGCGGTCTGTAAGATAAGACCATTTTCTGTTGTGGAAGTAAACACCTAATAACCATATTTCAATACTATTCTACCACATTGGCCTCATCACTGAACAACTTGAAAATCCTAACAGCAATTAAAAAGGCATGTATTTAAAAAAGAAATAAAAAACCAACAATAAATTCCACTGTGTGTCCTGGTATCTATGAGTGTGAATCAGGCTAATAAAATATGTATATTTTATTAGCCTCTTTCACAAACACACGTCTGCACATACTGTACTGACGGTGCCTGCATGTGAAAACAACTGGCTTGGAGTCAATGTGATGGATGGATATGGAGTAAGGTACTGCACTTCTAATAATGCTGTAAAACAAAACATTCATGTTGGTGTCAGCTAAATCAAACAGCCTTCTTAACACATATGCCAACACAAGGACACCATTTTTACACAGACAGGGATGAAGTAATGACATCAGCTGGCTAAGCCATGCAAGACAGACAACCTATTTGCCCGTACCAGTCAGGGACATGTGTAGAACTTTAATTTCAACAATGTACTATTTCTTTCTTTCGTTCTTTCTCTCAGCACCGATTGCCAAATGGACACTGGGAGTTTTGCTCCAGATGCCCCTAACCACATCTATTTATAGTTGGGGTGGAAAATTCTTGCAAGCTGACGGCGATTATGGGTAGATTTTGACATTTTTTAGCAAATCAGAGTTATGTTGATGTAGCAAGCAGCTGCAGCATTGGGAATCTCTGTGTGAACATCAACAAACTGATTCATCTGTGCCACTTCTCATTCCATGCCAAGATGGAGAAATGCCATGCTAACGGGCATGGCAGAGGTGGCATCTCGTCTGCATCACCTATTCAATGGCATGAAAGGAAGAAAGAGGACAAAGTGATCAATAAATATAATGGGAAATGGGAAAATATGCACAATTGTAACAAAAACAGCGTTTGCTTTAAATATTTATCGCTATGTCCTGTCTCATGAATGAGGAATAGTCTACTCGTTCTCATTCTCTTCTTATTTGACCTCAGCTCTAAATATAGGAAACATGGCTCTGACAACCCACAATATTCAGAATATTTAGAGAATAGCACCCTTGTAAAGAACTGAAAGTGGCTGCAGAGTGTGTAGCGCATCGAGCTTATCCAAGTCTATTGTCGAGTCTACACACCCAGGAAACAGCAGCGTAGCTACCCTTGAAAACCCAGGCAACATGTCTGCAGCATCATTACAGCATGCTCTGAATAATGTAGGCCTAATGGTCCAGGGAGAGGTACGGTATGCACTGTTCGACCCATAAACAGATGGGCTACCGCTAAGCACTCACATTAACTGGCGGAAAGACTGACACGATTGCAACCCCGGTTCCCATCTCCCTTCAAACATTTTGATTGGGGGGGGGGGGGCAACAAGGCTACCACTTCAGCTTCGCATTGAAGATTGAGGAAATATCTACACGATTATCTCTTCGTTAATAATATGACTTAATAAGCCATGTCTACGGTTGAACAAGCTGCTTGCCATCTATGCAAGATGTGGCAAACAAGAGGCTTTGTTTTGTTACACTGAGCAGCACATTTAGTTTTATGTTTAAACACTGATACCACTTCATTCCAAATTCAACACTGCTCGTGCCTTTTTAAGGTAAGGCAACTGAAAGTGAATACCACACAAAGTAATGACACTGTTTCCTTTTGTGTGGTCCTCTAAAATTGGCAGGCCGTGCTACACATAGACTAAACTGCCATAGCTGAATTCATGCCTCCGAAATGCTTCTAAACCCCTGTTCTGTCGAGTTGCATGCGAGACACTGCTGTGTGTCTTGAAAACACTGCGACCGCTAAGCCACAAGCAATAGAGGAAGGGCCAACTCAGCTTCAGAGTTTGGACTGTGTTGCTATCCTAAAATGGAGGGGATAAAATTAAAGGCAAGAATTTCTTATAATTGTACATGTGAGTGCCCACTGTTCTGACCCTGGCTCTTGCCCTCTAATGTACGGTTGTGAACTAGACCAAGGCAGAACCCAGTGCCGTAATGGCTGCAGGCAGATTTATATTGTGCTTAGAGCACTATAAGGCCCTCATCATTACTATCCGGTCATGATTTTGCCATGAGCACTGAATGAAAGCGATTACAGTGCGTTAACAATTTCACATGCATTATTATCAATTATGAATGTTCCTCTAATACTTTTTACCTGTAACCATTTGATAAATAATCAATATCCACAAAGAGGACAAAGGTACCACCTCCATTTTGTAATGCAGCTCTTTTCATTTACTTACTTACTTACTTTATTTTATTCACTAATGTCTTATTTAAATATGATTTAGTAACTGTGTGCTAAAACACTTTTGGAAAAGTCTTAGAACTGGAACCCTTCCCTTTGTAATGGCTGTACCAGTTGTGGGCAGCTGCAGTGTGGTAAGTTACAGGATACATAAAACAGCATTCAAATAAGGGGTTTTAGCTTTTAGAATCCTAGTTTAAACAAAGAAAACCTGTATATTAGGAAGTTCAACAGTGAAAGGGACTCAAGTCACAGATGTGATAGCACAACGGAAAACAATTACCACAGACCTCAGGAGAAAAAAATGGCTACTGTAGATGACCCATAAATACCATCCTGCTCACAAAGTTGCCTGAACGTTGATAGGAAAATAAATGAATTTTACTTCACCTTTTTTTGTGAGGGTGCAAAGTAAAAGTAAAAACCTTACATCCGGAGTTTATTAATACACGTAGACAATGACTCATGCTGTTTCTCAGCAGGACTTTTCGCAGAGTTCCTAGAAATGCTTTGCCGGCTATCGCAGTATCACCGCATTACTGAGCATCTCAAGGTTTTTCCATCCTTGTCGCATGCTTCACTGATCTGCCTCACAAAACATTCCTCCGGGTTAATAAGACACTGGGTTACACATCTGCTATCAAACCATTTTCATATAGTCTGAAAGTTTGCAAAAGTTGCTGCCAAGATGCCAACATATTATTTGGGATGCTGTATGTAAATCAGCTTCATTCTGGAGTGTCCGGTTGATTCAAATTTCCATGCTTCAAAAGCATAACGTCCAATCACTTTGATTAACGGTAATATAATACATTAATACATCTGCGTGTAAACTGTCTAGTATCAAGTATTAAGTCTTATTGTCCACATAGCACTAAGACCGCCTTTCTTTGCTGCCCATCCCATCCTTCCTGGACATTAGGTCACCAATGGAGGATCAGAGAACAGGATGGGCTACAAAGCTTTATGACACAGCTATGCATGTACTGTACAGTTTACAGCATTTGATGCTACATGTGTTTACTTTCCCTGTCCCTCGATACTAGGCTAGTTTGGCTTTGAAGAAACGGCAAGTTTAAATATTCACCATTCTTGAGGTAAATTCAATTTTAGAACTTACTTTAATTTGATTTTCATTTTAAAAATAAAACAAAAAGATAATAATGACATTCCACACATACTTTAATGTTTAATTTTTACTTTATCATAGGCTTTAACCTGTTTTAATTGCAATTTATAACTAAACCTAACCTATGGATATTCTACACTGCATAGGCTACAATGTTAGTTGTTTGTTTTAATGACAAAAACAATAACCTTTTAGTGGTAGCATGCATCGAATGCATTCTAAACATCACACAGTTTAAATCCACCCCAAGTATTCCTTTTCAATCATGACTGAAGGGGTGTGACCTCCCTGCATTAACTGTCGGAGGCTAAAACGCCCTGTCGAGCAGACATTAATATCTTAAAAGATGGATGAAGTTCTTCTGCAAACGCTCTAGGTGAAGTTAGGTTTTAATTATATATATTCAGATTGCGAATAATTGTTTGGCAATGGAGTCTATGCCAGTCGATAATGCTTCAAAATATGAACAATTAGACTACTGAATTTCTGGTAAGTTGGCAATATATACACACTTTGACATTCGAAGTTAACGCTGAGATTAAAATACATAACTTTACCTAGGAATTATTACAGTAATTGTAACACATTCATCGCAAATGTAGTCTCAGAACAATGGAGGATTTGAATATAATGTCTTAGAATAGGCTATCCCACAAACAAAAAACAAAACTGGTTACACGTAACAGCTGCTGCATGTCCCTTTGTCGTCAATTCTAAAAATAACAGTCCTCATATTTAACACGGTGTTTTGCCGTAGGCCTATATAGACTACTCCTTTTTTTAATTAAGCCTATTTAATGTTACAGGCTAAATTACATATAACTTTTACAAACCCTAACCAAGTTAATTAAGTTTATTTTCTGAATTTTTGCATTTTGGGATTATTGCGTTAGATGATACAACATATTATTTAGATAAAAATGTACCAAAAAGCCCCGTTTAATTTAATTTGTCTGCTCTTTTAGATCGCGGTGACCGCTGACACGCTCATCCTCTCCCTCTCGCGACATCTAGTGGCGGGTGAAGGTACAAGATGAACAACACCATAGTATACCTCCATTACAACCACACAGGGAGGCTAAATCACCGGCCCAGAAGCAGCAAAGCGACTGGCACCTTGGAAATAAAATTCATAGTGTTTCTCGTTATATGCAGCTTTATTGTCCTGGAGAACCTCATTGTGCTGATAGCGATATGGAAAAACAACCGGTTCCACAATCGGATGTACTTCTTCATAGGTAATCTAGCTCTGTGCGACATGCTTGCTGGGGTAGCCTACATCGTCAACCTGCTCCTGTCGGGGGAGAAGACACTGCAGCTGTCGCCCCCGCTGTGGTTCGTGCGGGAGGGCAGCATGTTCGTGGCGCTGGGGGCGTCCATCTTCAGTCTCCTGGCCATCGCCATAGAGCGACACCTGACTATGATTAAAATGAGGCCTTACGATGCCAACAAGAGGTACAGGGTGTTCTTGCTCATCGGGGCCTGCTGGCTGATCGCCGCCTGCCTGGGCACTCTGCCCATCCTGGGCTGGAACTGCCTGGACAACCTGCCCGACTGCTCCACAATACTGCCCCTCTACTCCAAGACGTACGTGGTGTTCTGCATCACCATCTTCATGGCCCTCCTGCTGGCTGTAGCGGTGCTCTACGCCCACATCTACACCCTGGTGAAGACCAGCAGCCGCAAGGTGGGCCAGCAGAGCACGTCGGAGCACGCCATGTCTCTGCTGCGCACCGTGGTCATCGTGGTGGGCGTGTTCATCGCCTGCTGGACGCCCATCTTCGTCCTCTTCCTGGTGGACGTGGCGTGTCGCCAGCGGCAGCGCTGCCCTGTGCTGTACCAGGCCGACTGGTTCATCGCGCTGGCCGTGCTCAACTCGGCCATGAACCCGGTCATCTACACCCTGGCCAGCCGGGAGATGAGGCGGGCCTTCCTGGCACTGCTGTGTTGCTGCTGCGCGCGCTACAGGGGCCAGCAGGCGTCCGTCAACGGCAGCGGGGGCGGGGCCAAGCCCTCCACGGAGCCCAGCCGCAGCAGGAGCAAGTCATGGAACAGCCAGAACAACCCCAACCAGAGCCAGGAGAGCTCCAGGCTCACGGAGCAGGGCAAAGAGCTCGACGTGGAGGGACCGCAGCGCCAGGCGCTGACGCAGACTGGAGCGGCCGGCCTTGAGACGGACACAAAGGACTGAGAGAGGGACATAGAGCACAGCGTTATCTGTTCTCAGTGAAGGACTGTGGGGGAAGCACCTGATGTTAAGCTGCAGGATGGTCATGTTTTCCGTCCATCCAGAATATGACGCCATCGTTTTCCCCTTAAAATGGGGAGATTGTTAAAAAGTACTTGACTTTATTAGTGCATGGGGACATAGTAGAAAAATATGTTTGAAATGTGTAATGTACAAAATATTAAGTTATTTATTGTTATTGTATACAGTGATTATATATATATTTACTTTAAAATGTTGCCGTGTAAATGGGCATTTAAAAAAAAACTGCATGTAATCTTTTATTATTGAATTTAGCAGTATTTGACGTTTTGATGACCAATACTTGGTGTAACAGGGCGCCATCTACTGGTCAAAACAGTGCGAATGTTCCTGTGCCGGCATTAGAAAGCCTAGGGTTTGATGTCAGGGAGATGGCCTATGTAAGATAAATCTCATTCAGTTTTCAAGCTAACTGTGCTCATAAATGCATGATGACATTATCACCATTAAGTCTATATAAAATAGCTTTCACACTTTTTTATAGACTACATTTTATAATACGAGAATGTATAATCATTAGTGTGTCGCAACATGCAAGCTTTCTGTACAGCTACTTTGTACGGCTGTAAAAATAGGCTCCCCAAACACCACATCCTTAACCTATATTTATTTTGCTCTTTCACCTGTCACATATTGCATTACTAACCAAATGTGTATCTATCTGAACATGTTACACGTAGACAGGCTGAATGTAGGTTGTCCTCTATACACAGCATGTTTTATGTTGTTGATACTGTAGAAAGACATGGCATTGTACACATAACTGTTTTATTGCCAACAGTCATACAGAATTGATTAACCCATACAACCAAAAGATTAAATCTGTAAACATTGTTTGGACTTGTATTTGTTAACCTCTTTCAAAATAGTATGTTTTGTGTGGTTCCCTCTGACAAAAGTTCATATTTAGAATTTGGAAATGATACATTTATAATAGATAGATAAGATAAACTAGTCTCAAGCAGCAACACACAGCAGGGCAAAACATGACCTCTAGGGGGCAGGCATGCCCCAATAAGATCAGCTATTGCACTTTGAAGAAAGAGAACAAAGAGATGGAACCATTGGTACAAATAAAAGGCACATTTTCTTCAACAAAAGTTTGGAAAATCCATGTCTTATTTGTGTCCCAACATGTTTGGTTGTGTATGACCATTACATAACCAGATACTGTAGATTATTAAAAGTATGGAATTGGTCCTTCTGGTTACTCTTAAAGGTCTATATTACCAGATCAGTTTGTTA
This sequence comes from Speoplatyrhinus poulsoni, assembly GCA_025447795.1. Lineage (NCBI taxonomy): Eukaryota > Metazoa > Chordata > Actinopteri > Percopsiformes > Amblyopsidae > Speoplatyrhinus > Speoplatyrhinus poulsoni. The sequence goes on from JAOEGT010058559.1 coordinate 9,246, forward strand.
GCAATCTCAGTAATGACACTTCTCTATTCTCTATATTAGATTTGATATAATCTGTTCAAATTCTTACTTTGAGAAGTCTTTAAAAAACAAGTGTTTATTGATTCTTTGTGCCCTATTATTTTGCGCTACTCCATTCCTCTCAATGATATCCTGGGACGCAAACACATCACACATGAGCTCAAACAATCAAAGGATGTCTATGGGACGTATAGCAGTTAGCATGTGTATCTGGTGGATGCCAATGTTTTGCTAACATTCCCCTGCTTGGCTCAACAGTACGGCCCTCGAGTGTGCTGTGATATGCGTGACTCCCTCTTGCAGCAAAATACAGGTACATTATTATTACATTGCATCTGCTCATCAAAATCATTAAACACATTTTGGTTGAATTAAAACTGGTCCTGTGCAAACAATGCCTGTTCAATTTGGTATCCATCAGAATGCAAGCGATGTAATGATAATTTAAAAAAGCCTTAAAAATGATGTATACCATTTGACATAACCCCCTTAAGAGTTTTAATCCAATTATTACAAATGTATGTGTATAATCTGTTTCAATGTTTACTGTATGCAGGTTTGCAACAAATGCTAAATTTTCCAGCAATAATGTCCCAGCAAATGCACTCTCTTCATTTTCCAATTGGTATTATATCTCAAGTAAACAGCCTTATTGTACGTAATCATCATTGGTAATCAATCATTAGGAGAACACAATTCAAGTGAGTGCAGTTGAAAGACAATAATAATTTCTGCAATTACATCTGTCAACTATTTAAATAATATTTGGTGCCAATCATGTTAAGAAATGAAAGCTATTCGCTGAAATGAAATGAACAATTTCTAACCAATATATTACACCTTTAAGTATAAATCTTCTAAAATGTAACATTCTTACTGTATTTTAGGGTGCACTAGCTGAAATCAAAATGGAGTCTATTCAATATATACTGTAGTATAAGTTATTTGTCAACAAATTGTCCTAGTATAACCAACAGATGATTTACAGTTCTGATTGTGCTATTCATTTGTTATCATTCATCAAAAATAAATAAAATAAATGCTTTTAAAAATTCACAATTAAGCCAGAAATGCTGATCAAGAATGTGAGAGTATCAACTGACTAAAGCCCCAAAAACGAATTATTGACTACACACCTAAAATAATCCAGATAAAATCAATTCAGACATAATTATCATTTGAAAAGCATAAATATTGTACAATGTGAGCAGAAAATAAAGGGCAAAAAGGGCATCAAGATCTACGAGCAATGTCCACAAATACAGTTGATTTTTCAAGTCATGCGACTGCTGTGACACAAGAGAACCTCCTAAAAAATGTCAATTATCTTTAAAGCCATGGGCAGCATTATGAAGGATGTCCTTTTGCCACCCCAACACTTTGTGACTACTGCAGCCATGGACAGCATTATGAAGGATGTCCTTTTGCCACCCCAACACTTTGACTACTACTGCAGCCATGGGCAGCATTATGAAGGATGTCCTTTTGCCACCTTAACACTTTGTTACTACTGCAGCAGCCATGGGCAGCATTATGAAGGATGTCCTTTTGCCACCCCAACACTGTGACTACTGCAGCAGCCATGGGCAGCATTATGAAGGATGTCCTTTTGCCACCCTAACACTGACTACTGCAAAGCAAAACACATTCAATTCTATTCCCCGACAAAAGCTGTTACGATAGTGACTGTTTGGGTGAGCCGTCCCACTGTCGGTGAGATTAAAGGAACATTTCCTCTAAAGAAGCTCAATATTAACAGCATTTGCTCAAACTCTACGCCTACTGTGACTGTAGAAATGTGGTTGTGCTTGACAGACAAAACTAAAATTTGGAGGGTTTATTCTAAAATACTCTTTGACCACCTCTTTGAGGTGTGATTCGCATCTAACTACAGCAGTTTTTCTTTAATGTTTGAAAACACCAAATCAATATATTATGTCCAAATGTACCTATATGTCTTCTCAAAAATATAGCATTTCAGTCATCACAACAAAATAATAACAGTTCTATAAATAATCTTTATGTTAGACGCAGCTTCATTCAGTACTTCCAGTGAAACAACCATGAGCTGTTTCCCCTCACAATTCTGTCAGCTTATGACAATATATTTTCTTAAAGTTTCAGCTTAAAGTTTCGTGGTGATCGGAGGGGTCCGTTCATAGTCTCCCATTTCCTATCAGGTATGACACGCTTTACTATTTCCTTCCAACTGGCTGAATGAGACACAGTTCACTCCCAGCCGACACGATTGGCAGACTATTGTCACGGTGATGGCCAATAAGGTGGCTAATGCTGTCAAATATGTGATCTTTTGTCCGTACCTTTGGAAAAAAGAAACACGCGTGTTATTAGTCTCTTGCAGAATGTTTCGACAAGAGAGTATAATAAAATAAACATGAAAATCATTCAAAATAAAAAAGCCAATTTATATTCTCTCGATATAAAATACAGTATATCACAATATAGCCAATTCTCTCTCTCTCTCTCTCTCTCTCCTCACCGTGCCTTCTGGGTCCACCAGCAAGAGGTGTTTGGCCAGTCCATTGTGCATGCCAGTCAGTACATAGGAGCCGGGGTTGGTGGCGCTCTTACGGACCAGGAAGTCCCCGTCCTCCCGGAGGAGCTTCTCCGCATCGCGGCGGCTCATTTCCCCGTGGTACCACGCCTGGCCCTCCAGCTCCTCCTGCGCACGGAAGGCCACGGAGCGCACGAGCAGAGGGCTACAGTTGTCCACCGAGGCGGCCTTCTGCAGACCGGCCGCCTGGGCCTGGGCATGGCTCTTGCACTGCGGATGGGACTGGGACTGGATGGCATCTTCGAAGGGCTCTGGTGTGGTGGTTGGGTTTGGCACAACACAGTTAATGAGGACAGGCAGGATTGCCTTGTTTGGCTGTGGTTGCTATGAGTCACAGCTGTGCATTTGTGTCTAAATGTAGTTGTGAAGCTAGAGCAAGCAATACAAACAGTTGTAGCAACGTTAAAGGCTGCTCCAGTAGTTTCAAAATTAACCAGAGGTCTCTGCCCATTAAGATGCAACAACTGCAAACAATCCCCAATAGATGGGCTAAAAATAGCAAACCTATATTATAGTACATCAAAACATGTACAGCATAGTTACTCAAAATAAAGGCTCATACCAGTAAACAAGAGCAGAGAGAACTGAAAACTGAAAAGGAGAAAAAATTAATCACATCCACCTGCAATCTCAGTCATCTGAATAAAGGCTGGGGGCTAATTCAAGTGACTGTTCATGGCTGAAGAATTTAAACAATACTGTCATTTCTCTTTGTAATGAGCATCTAATATAAGTACAGTTGACGTCCAAATTACATTGAGTATTACATATAAAGTCATAGAGACGAATAGGACTATTATCTAAAGCTGAAGCAGGGAGGTGGGATATAAAAGAAACCTGCATACTGGTATTAATGTTGTCCTCCCATTGTCCTCATGCTGACATGATGTTATTACCTCCAAATCAAAGCCACAGAGAAACAAGCCAGGCCATCCCTATAATTAACACGTCTGATTAGAAGGTCATGTTATGGTATTAGTTAAGAAAGAGATTCTGGCTGTACATTAAAATCATTGACCCTGGAGGTTTGGTAATGTAGCCTGTTTGCCATTAATGTCTGTCTCGAATAGGCAGTTGACTATTATGGAATCGTGCATTTGCTGAAAAGTATCTGAAATAATAGATTTTATGATGACTTGAGTTTTTATTAAAAATTATATTGTTTACACTACATGTAGAAACAACCTGCTCAACGCTCATAAAATTACATAATGATACTTTAGCATTGCTGACAAAACGTCATATTTTCATGTTGTATCTTCAAAAATCTTCAAACTATAAATGTTTTATGTATTAATTATTAATTAGACAGTGGGGCGAAATAAAAAAATAAGAAAATACATTAATATTCAGCTGTTACAACTGTTAAAAACATTAAAGAGTTCACAAAACGCCACTGCATCTCATTTTGTCACATTCCACAAACCACGTCCTTTACACCCAGTCAGTTGATTTCAAAATGGCGCCTCACTGAGTGAACCAAGACTTACTCATATCAAACAGGTCCTTCTGAGGACTGTCTCTGGCTGTGCAAGACATGCCCTCTGCCGTGCCCTCTGCCTCGGCCTGTAGCGCTGCCAGCAACTGGGCATCAATCTGATGCGTGTTCACGTAGGTTGGCATCATCGCGTGACCTTTGCTCTCAGGCAGACTGTATATGTCAGAAGAGCCTGAGCATTTGGAGAAAGGATCGTAGTCTCACTGCAGAAGTCAAACACACCCCAGACTCTTCCTGCTATGAATGTATCCCTACCTTGCTGTGTAAGCATGGGCTTCCTTTCTCCGCAGTGACGTCCTTGGTAGTATGTCTGGTCTACTGCGCTGGAGCCCGTCTGGCGACATGTACAAACGGCAGAAGGCAGGTATAAATAGAAACACGGAGTGTCTAAATGTTGACCGCTCCGATAGAGAAACATCCCAACTTGTAAGTCTTAGTCAAAAAGTCCAGTAGCGATCATTGCCTAAAACACATTTCCTTAAAGCCTTTTGAACATCTTGATGGTTTACAGTTAAATGCGATGATACCTGGGCTCCGTCCAGTGCCGGGCTCTCATTGGTCAGCCTGGTGTCAATGAAGCCTCCAGTGGGCGGCATCTTGCCGGGTATGTTGTTATAGTATGGGTGTTCGGCTGGCTCCTCCTCTTCTTCGGTCCACGAACACTCCTCCATATTTAATACCCTGCAGGGAAACAGCTGTTACCCTGCGCTCACACCGCCAGCGATGTTGTAGCTGGTTGTAGCCAGGTCGCTATGTATTCGTCGCTGGTGGGCGTGTCTGCCCTGTCACTCAGAGAGGTACGCTAATGTGTCTGCCTTGCTACATGCGTTCGCTAAACAAACTCATGAACCAACTACATAAAGTGTAGATGAACGTAGAAATATATGTCCCGGTAAACGAACAAGCACACACAGTTTCTCCTCCATTTTCAATCGCCAAGAAGAGGGAGGGGCCGAGACCGTCTACTCTCTGATTGTTTAGTAGCTACACCGCGTCACTGAAAATTTGAATGATGTCGGTCAACATTCCAAGTCGCAAAGTCGCCGGCCACTTGTAGCTGGCCGCTTTGTCGCTCACTGTTGTCCCATAGTCGCTTGTTGAAATGAATCTGTCACTCTGTAGCTGGCTGTAGCTGGTGGTGAGAGTGCAGGGTTACGCTCAAAAGAAAAGCAACTGTGGACCATAACAACATCACGCTAGCAGCATCCTGGGGTCAACCGATTCATCATCAAAGAGACACTGCGAGAGACACCCTAACCCTAACCCTAAAAGAGACTATCTTCACCCTTGTAGTTGAACCCAGCCAGCGACGTTACACCAAACCAAGTTCTTGTTGTTTTGGTTAGAGACTCCGGGAAATGCTTACCACCTCTTGACTCCTCCATGGCCCGTCACAGGCTCACACCGATCTCTGCCCCTACACCAGCTCACACCTTTATAGACAGTTGTCTTACAAAGGCCACTTGTGAGCCGGGGCTGGCATTTGGGGAACTTTTTTCGATGTCTATATGCAAGTGTGTGTGTGTGTGTGTGTGTGTGCGTGTGTGTGTGTGTGTGCGTGTGTGTGTCAGTCTAACCTGTCATGCGTGGATGAGGGCTTGCTTGAGGGACACTGCAGATACTGCTGGAAACGCAGGTCGAACGCCTGGCCAATGGCACAGATGACATCCTGGGCCAGCCCATCTGAACACTCCAGGATGTGACACGCTAACCAGTGGGAGGAGCCACACAGAACACGTGAGCTAATCATCGCATTAGAGAGCCGGTGTTAGCAACCAGTCGTGTTGTTAGCAACCAGTCCTAGCGCTGGCGAAGGCGAACAATAAAATATTAAATCAACTACCTCTTCGATTAACTGGATCCTTTGCTACGTAGGCAACATAATCTGTGGTATCCTAAAATAAGGCAGAATAAAAGGTTTAGGGAAAATATAAACACAGTAAAAGCTGTAGGATGTCAAACGTCCTCTCTCAAAACAGAATACTTACAGGGTCTCCACCTGATGCAAATGAGATGGACTGCATATGATGGTTGGCTATGATCTGTATGAAACAAATACATGAATGCATACATGTACATAAGGTACATTTACACACAAATGTACTGTATATATAATCGTTACACAACATATTCTGCAGTTAGCAGTGGTGTGCAATACTAGCTGTGCTACAAAGTGTACCAGCCAACCTGTTTGGAGTCAGGCGTCATTAGGTTAAGGCTACTGGTGGAGATGTTGAGGTTGACGGACATGCAAGCAAACTGCAGGTTGCTCTTTCCCAGGATACTGGACAGGGCTTTGGAAGGCGGCTGAAAGGGTTAGGAGGAGATCAGAGTAGGACACAGTGTAACTTCATCACCCCCTCCACGGCACATTGTTAAAAATTAGCCAATGAGCTGGGAAGGGGGAGGGCTGGGGGTTGAGAGGGGAGGTCCTCATTAACATTAAAGTTAACATTTAAATGTCATGACATGAGTGTTCCAAGCGCATTTGTAAGATCGCAAGAGCCTTGGGTGATTTTGAACAGAGATGGCGTGTGGACTGGAGCCATGTTCAAACAATAAATGCAGAATTTTATAAAAGCGGAAATTTTGTCATTAATGTGTCTTATGACAATTCAGTTCTATATAGTTTATAACTCAAAACACACATATAAGGGCGCAGTTATTCTTTAAAGCTTGATGGAGTCATAGCACCATTCGTTTGGAAGAAGCTGATATGCTGTACAGTATATAACATATATAACCTACGGACAGACCACTTTCATATCATTTAATTCTAGTTTCTTTATTACGGGCCATCTTAAATTACAGTAAATATGCATTATGTAGAGCTGACATCAGCAAATTTGCACAGTATCTCCGCTCAATGTCAACTAGAGAAGACATCCAATCGGTCAAAGAAAACAAGGCCTTAATGGATTAACATTAAAAATAGTTTTATGTAAATATTGTTGAGGACAGAAATGCTCATGACGCATTTGTCATGCAGCCAAAAACAATCTCATTTACTCTATAGTCTTTTTTCTGTGAGCTCCACTAGTCAGCACTGACTTTCTATATTGTACAGTAATATACTCCCTAGCCTTTGAACAGGCAAAAAGAGGCAAAGCAATGCTTTATTTCAATATACGCAACATTTAGACATGGCATCTCGTGTGTACATGCATGCTCGCTCTGATCACAGATATTCTGCACTACATGAGTCACTAAGCGCTTCACAGTGTGCAATGCATCGTGGGTTGGAGCTACACCCACACACATACAGCTCTCTTCTCCCCTCCTCCACCTCCTTCTCCTCCTCCTCCTCCTCAAATTAGCCTCTCTCTCTCTTCTGCAATATCCAGTGTTCTGCGTGATCCATCCATCCATCCGTCCATCCATCCATCTACAGTATCTGATATTTTCTGTCTACTATGAGAGGACATTATCCTTTTATCTCTCTATTCCTCCGGTGTACATCCGGTGTACCTTTCTCTTGCGCAGTGCTCCTTTAGCCCCCGGAACAGCCTCACACACCACACTGATGGCTTCCCTGTAGGGATGAAGAGAGGAGGAGGAGGAGGCAAAATGGTGACACCAAGCTTGGTGTTTAACATATAACCACACAGACAACCGTTAGCAAGGAGTGTTCGCGCTGGAAACACAACTGGCAGCTTAGTGAGAAACCCAACCTAAGACACCTGTTGGGCAGCAGCATCAAGGCAAAGGGTGCATGGATTCCCATTGTGACGACACAACAGCCTACTGTACACTTAATGACACACAAATACGTTCTATAAACATGGAGTTCATCAAATGGACAAAAACATTCAATTATGGAATCATTAAAACATACGATGTCTACGCATTATGGCGAATACACTAAACTCACTATACGACTGACACATGCAAGCATTAAGGTCGACAAAACATTATGTTAAACATAAATGCCTGTGCATTGATCAAGGCTACTACATATGCACATGGGTATCGTCTTAAACAGAGATGATTATATATCACTGAGTCCCTCTTCTGAGACAATTGGCATTTGTTCTGTATCTCTTCTAAATGGAAATACGTTATCATGACAACAGTTCTTTAACACTGGCCAAATCTAATAATAGCAACAGTATGAGGCAGAGCCCTCTCCCGCTCTCTAGCTGGTGGGCTAATACTAGCACTAATGTTGACACTGGGCACTACAGGAAGCCAAGCTGATTAAGTGGATGTGACTCAAAGTGATTCAGAGATGACCTTTGTCTCTTTGTGTGCAGAGCTAGTCAATAAGCTCCAAGACCCATACCTTACATACACTTCTCATGCAACTAGCTCATTATAAACTGTAGACCGACAAGATATGTTTGACAGTCTTGATGAAAGAGTTGAGTGTTCAGTGTAAGTGATATAAACATTTCCAAAACACACCATGAAAAGTTTAGAAATACAGTGACCGTTGTTAAATTAATACATTGATTATATTTTGAAAAATATAATCAATGTATTGACATTGATTGACAGGTTTTAAGAATGCACACACCAGCATAGAAAGACAAGCAATTGCTTGGAAACTGATGTTTTCCAGGCTACCTGGTTATTTGAGATCTGGTGGTGAAATCCAGGGATCTCATTGACCGAAGGACTTCTATGCAGCCCAGGTACTGGAACACAGAAAGTGAAACAAAACTAACATTTATTTGTTAACTCCACCTAATCAATCGGTATTAAACACACAAGTGAAAATCATTAGCTTTAGTTTTGCCTACTTTATCTGATCTGCTGATCTG
>JAOEGT010058570.1:0-18095 GCA_025447795.1 Speoplatyrhinus poulsoni
AGAATGAATGAGTAATACTGTAAAAAATATATATAAATTATATATATATATATATATATATATATATATATATATATATATATACTGTGTATGTGTATAGTGGCAGCCCGACCGAGGAATGAGGCACAGACAAGTTTAGCATGGTTAAACGGGGTTTATTTAAGCCGTAGAGTAGGTCATTGCTTGTGGTCCTCGTCTGGTAGTCTGTGGTTGGTTCCGATGCGGGGTCATAGGACACACGGAAAAGAGACAGCGTCAGAAAAGAGTGTTCTACAATTGTCTGTAAGCTGTATTCGATCCCGGGTCGACTAATCATTAGTCCTGGAGATAGTAGTCCACCACTGACCTCCCCATTTGCTCTCTCCTGAACTTCTGGTGGCTTGCTTCTTTATTCCCACCTCCTAGGGAATCAGCTGATGAGGTAACGAGCCACACCTGGGTTCCTCCTCTACTCAAGGTTGCTGGGGAGAAGTAGCGTGCCTCCCAAATCCGGCCTCTCTGACGGTGTGTCCCTGGGACACATTACACACACACTCACACACAGTCAATGAGAGTGCTGGAGCTGAGTGGAGGTTTATAAGGATAGAAGAACTATCCGGGTTCTCGCCATGGGGGGGAACTGTTTGTGTTTCGACTCTGTCATGTGAGTGAGTGAGTGAGTGAGAGAGAGAGAGCGAGAGAGAGAGAGAGAGAGAGAGAGAGAGAAACACATCTGTCCTGTCAGAGCTCCTTTCACGCAGAGCCAAAGACTCGGCAAGCTATGACCTCAACATATTCTTAAAAGCAATATGCAAGACAGTTATTTTTGGAAGCAATATCATCAAAACACATGTTGTTTGTTAGTACTAGAATGTGATATTGTCAGCCATGAAGTCCAATTATTGTATTTGGAAGTACAGTATGTTGCATACTTAGAAAAATAGGAATTTCCTGCCATTTTGACCCACAGTCTTGATGTTTGGTTTGTCCCAACATAACCCTAGCCATCTGATGGGACTTCCTGTTAGTATGGGCTGTTGATTCAGGCTGTTCGGGCTAATGTGCTTGTTCACCGATGCTGTGATGTGTGCGTGTGTGTGTGTGTGTGTGTGTACATACTTTGTAGAATATATTCTCTAGTTTTGTGTCTGAATGATCTGAATGACTGAATGATAGGTAAAACCCATGTTGTGTAATAACAACACACCATGGGTTTTACCGTACGTACTGGCATTCTCCAACAGGGTGTTCCTTCCATTGAAAGGAGCATGAATGTGAACCAGGTTTCATGACTCACTTCGTTGCATAAACATGTCTATGTTTTCGCTTCTGTGAATTCTCATGCGACCGGTGAGGCAAAGTCTTAAATGAGGCCTTGTGCATTTTCAAGGGGCGGAGGTGCACTGCATTCCCATAAGGAAGCTGTTCACAGCACTGGATTCATCCTGTTACCTTATGTCATACGGCAATAATCCTTTGGTTATTTATTCAGAATTCCTTTTGCAATTTGCCTTGGAATTTGCCTTAAGACACTACAGTACATTTACAAAGTTTTAACGATTTAAGCGCCATTTTATTTACGTCAATTCAAATGCGGCGGAAATAACTTTTAGAAGACTTTTCAAATTGTGTACCGTATGATCTAAACACACGTGACAAATTGTAATGTGCAATGTCACCGTGATACCATTATACTGTAAATAAACAGCTGCTATTGTGTAACAGTATTACATTAGATCCATAAAAATGTGTCGCTTCAGGCTCCCTGTCATGGTCTCAACAAAACACTGATATAGAAAACCACCATCTGAAGGCTGAACAGGTAAAGGCAAACGATGCCTCGCAATCTTTGCTCAGCCACAGCAGCTGAAAGTCTGAAAGTGTTATTCAGCAGACATTTACATAACCATCATTCATCAAGTTCTTCATAAAGTATATGTCATGAATTTTAATAGTCATATCCTTATCAACACTCTAGCCATTCTTAGAATATATTCTCTCCAGCCTTTCTTAGGACTGCAACATTACTGAAGATCTCAAGTGTTCCTTTCCCTGAGGTTGAGAAGACTAACTGGCTAAGAATCCCACAATACACTGTTCTAATTTGACCAGCTGGCTTACAATAAGACAAGGCTCCAAGACACGAGCTGAGACTTCCAACTCCGACTTCGCCAGGTTTTTGTGAGGATAATTGAATTTAGCCGGAGGAGAGAATAGGGACTAGTCTGTGAACAGACATTGCCAAGAAGTCCACCTCCAGACTTGAGGTCTAATTTCTGCAGCGCATGCTTGCACAGAGATTCTGCAGCACAATATCAAGGCCACAAGTAATTCATCTTCTGGCTTCAGCTCTACTTCGCAGCCTAATTAAATGAATAAAGACCTGAAGAAATCTTAATTTCTGAAGGGATAAACATATTGCTGCTTGTGAAAGGTAAGAGGAGATGCAGTCTTTGTAAAGGAAGAATGGGAACAGAAGAGAAAGTGCTTACTGTGAGCTGGAGAAAAGGCTGGAGATGTTTGAATAGCAGGGAAAACATGGTGTTCTGATTTACATGCAACTACAGTCGCTGCCTCATTTGTTTTGATAATAGCTCTTCCTGCACACAGCTTATGCCGAGCTGAGGCCACCATATATCTGTGTGAACAAGCATCTCACTTTGTGTGTTACAGAACCTGGGTATCCCTGCTCACTGTTTATATATTAAAAACCACCGTCCGCGCTGACGTGGGTGGTTGTGAGGCGTGGGGTAGAGAATGTTGCATAGAATAGGTAGGAGCGTAGTTTGGGAAGAGGTAGAGTGTAGTGCCAACCAATCAGGGGGATCATCTACTGGTATAGGTTGAGTTTCAAACCAAAACAACAATGGGTTTGTAGCACTGGTTCCAACCACAAAGGCAATTTCTGCGTGCCTTTAAATCACGAGTTTGCTTGGTTCCCTCGCCGTCACCGCTCATCAATTTTAAATAGGACACAAAAAGACAGCTCCATTCTGCATCCCTGGGAGTTAGTGGCAACCACAGGGCAATACGTTCTTATTAAGGCTCCCATTCCTTTGAAAGGCACAAATTGAAGTTTGGATATTCGGGCTCATAGTGCTTGGCAATTGGAACAAATGAGTGGATCTTGTGTAAAGGAGACAGGCTTTATTCAGGCTCTCCCAGTTAGCCTACCAGCCCCGTAGCCACCAAGCACACCCCCTCTCCACTGGCTTTATGGGGTATTCCACTGTGCTCAGCTACCCTCACCTCCGATAGAGACACAATATAGACTCTCCTTTGCTGTATGCTGGATGACTCACGTCATCGGACTGGTAATTGATAACACACCTTTCTCAATACTCAAGCACAGTAAAAACATATTATACAATAAAGTTCAAAAATAAATATTTATGCAAATAATCAAAACTACAGGTTAAATGCTTTCTGGACAAAGTCGGTCTAGCCGTGTTCGAATTACGTTGAGGCCCGGGATGGCCCAGCCCCGTTAGTGCTGGCCAGGGCATACCTATAGTCCATTTTGAATTAAATCACAGGTTGGGGGGGCATTTACTTTTTACTTTTGTGGTCATGTCATTGAGCTGTTAGAGCAAAGAGGGTGTGGCAGAGCCCTTCTTAGGTCCGATTGTGTAGACAACATCACAGTATTTTGCCAAACACCATAAATGTAATACGGTATGTGATAACTCTAAGAATTGTATGTTTGCCGTGACTTTGTCGTTCATTGTTTCGCTCCTTAAAAACAGCCAGTCACGCAGTTTTTGTGCATTGCGTATCAACCAAGATTAGACTAAGCAAACTGCATATTTGGACATAGTTTTACAATAGCCTAGTAAAAGGCTATTGGTGCATACAAATTCACAAAAATGCAGGGTATTAAGTGTTTGACCCTAAAGATTTCCTTGGGGAGGACCCCAGAGCCCCTGCTTCATGTGTGCTTTAATTGACCGGTCCCAAGCCCTGCCCCTTTCCGCCTGTCCTCCAATACCAGCAATTTTTTAATCCGACAGAAACTCAGTCAACTGTCTGTGTTTCTGCAATAGCTTTCTATGCTGTTTTGTTCAATCCAGAGCCATTGAAAAAACAGAGTTACGCCAACGGAAGTTCGAAATTGTCAACGGTCACATGGTTCATGGGGAGGCAAAACTTATGGCACAATAGTTCCCGGACATGCTTGGTGGGCAGTTTGAATAAATATAAACAGATATATAACTTAATTTTTTGGTAATTAGTAGTCAATAAATGCACCGATTTACATTTAAAATTAAATGTATAGGGTACTTTTAGTATTTAGGCTAACTTCTAGGAACTATTTTAAGCCTCCACGATCTGCCATTGTTGTAAAAAAACGGTCCAACGGAGATGACGTAACTCTGTTCTTCCCGTGGCTCTGGTCAAACCTAGTTACAGTAACAAGGCTGGAAACACACACTTGACTTCAACGTCATCACCCTGATAGGTCCGCTAGGAGAGTAGCTGTGCTAAGAACCGAGCTAGACCTATACAGCAAAATCTCTGGAAAGTCTGAATTTATAGAGGGGGGAAGAAAATAACATATTTGCTAATTTATAATATCAGAGAATATTCATGTTTTATTTATTTATTCATTTTAATTTTTTATTTTATTTACATCTTTAATCTCAGAATATTACCCCTTCCGCCTGCTTCATAATGTATTCTCTTTTGTTTTTCTCTGCCCTATATATATATGCTGTCGTAAATATACACAAAAAATACACAATTCAAAATAATAGAAGAGTAAAATAGGAAGAACTATACATAAATGAAAGCAGAGAGGAACAATCATGAAAAATAATCATACATATTAATTATTTTAAAATAAGTTAAAATAGTAAATATAAAGTAGTTTAATTCTGACTTTCAACCTGAAGTTGAAAATAGTTTGGATATTACAGTACATGACTATTGTGAGGATGCATTTGGAAATTAAGGGTTCATTATACATATATATATATACAGTATATCTATATATATTTTATTAAAGCAATGTGTTCATTAAATGAATGTCATTCACCACATAATTTTGCACCGAGGACATTTCAACCTATTATACTGTCATAATATTGGTGGCTGTTAGGCTGTAATAATTGCTTTTAAGGCAGACTTAGTTCCTAATAATACCTTTCTCTAGGACCTACAGTAAATGTTATTTAGTAAGGATGAAAATATTGAGGTATGTCACGTTTGATCGACTGTTTCGGTAGAAAATAACACGTTTACCCCCCCATTGAGTGACTTTGTTCATGTCAAATACAGATGTGGACGAACACAACAACAGCACTCACTATAACAAAACACAACAGGGTGCACTGCACAAGTTATTTATGAATCAATGACTAACTTCTCTGGCTGACAACCAGGCCTGTTTACCTGAAGCCACGAGGCGTTGCTGTCACTACCTGACTGCCAACAAGAGATTTTCATGTTTATGGCAATAATAGCACTGCTTGGCAGCTGCCACAGAGTCCTCTGGGTACCAATATCAGTGTGTAATTTCATCTCCAACTCCTCTGAGTAATATTGTCACTCACAACTCAGGGAGAGGCAGGCAGCAGGGAAAGGGACATTTAGATATTTTAAGTGCTTCTTGAATCTAATCTGTGATGAAACACCTTCTCAAAGGATGCTGAGGGTAAAATTGGGTGATGTGTTTTTGAGTTTACTAAGCATAAACTCGTTAGAGGGCAAGTGAATATACCCTGGCCTGTCGCAGTTCAATCACCTTTTTTGATTTTGTGAGGTTTTACAAGGTGAAAAACAAAAGATACGTGCGCCCCAAGTGGAAAGTTACTGTATGTTTAAGAGCCATCTAAGTATCTGGACAAAAGGACCAATACTGCCACCCAAAGACAAAACTGTACAGTTTATCTTCTGAGTTAGGTTTTAATCTCAATTTCATTGCATCCGAATATCATTTGCTGTGTGTAATGTATTGGAAACAATTTAAATTCACATTTTAATGATTGAGCACGTCTTCATTTTATGGAGCAAATGCAACAAACTGAAGACTCGCGCAACTGAAACCAGTAGGTGTTATAAAGCAACTTGCTTGACTGACTAAATAATAATAATGACACAATAATCTGTTTGCAAAACAATGTTTGAACATTCACACATTCAGCCATTTAGTTTAATATTTATTTGAATATCTTAGAACTGGAATTTGATGAATCTTGGCAAAGAGATGCTATTTAAGAGATGCACTATACCTAAGTTTTACACTGATTCATTTGACATTAGTCTAAATTTTTATATGAAACAGTTTATAACAACAACATAGCAATATTTATAAAACGTAGAATGATGTATTATAATTATAAAAACAACAAACAAAGGCAAAATATTAAAAAAGAAATCCTGCAAAATTAAGATAATATTTCAAATGTTTTTTTTTTCTCTAATACCACATACAATAGACCTATCAACTCATGTAGACTCTGCTATAGCATAAACAATGATAATTATACATTGCTAACTACGTTATGGCACATGCTACAGCAGCAGGTTTGTGGGAAGTGTGTTTTTGACTGGATGCAGTTTAAAAGCCCCTGTCTGGCACGGCGGGAGAATGAGTAATGTTCTGCCATCCCTCAACAACTATCATCCGGCTGCCCTTGAGTAAAAGCACTTAACCCTCAACTGCTCCAGTAGAGTTGTTCAGTGGTCCACAGCAGAGGACTGGCTGTACTGGCAACCTCCAAGATGTTTGTTTGTAACTAAACTACATCAGCAAATTGACTATTAATGAAAAGGAATACATTTAATGTAAAAAGGAAATGATGCAAAGCAAAACATGTACTTACAGTATATGGGTGACTAAAATTATCATGGCATGTTAAAATAACCTTAATTTCCAGCAGCAGTTTAATTGTGTGATTGGTGACAGAGACATAATGAGTTCAAACTACTCTATGGAGACTTAATGGAGCCCACAAGATTGTATTTGTGTTAGCCTAAGCCATTAGCGCCTCTCTGTGGTCAGACAGGCAAACAGCACACAAGTTGTCTTCTGATGTTTGCAATTAATAAAGCTTGTTTTGCGATTACAGAACTGTGATTCAGTAAGAAATCTGGTAAGGAAAATAAAGTGTTTAGTGTGAATAAAGTGTGAATGTGTGTGTAATTGTGTTCTCTAACATTGTTGTGTCGTGATTACATAATTGGCTCTTTATGAGCCTGAATTACGTAATCGTTATTTTGTGCATTATATCAAGCAATCAATTAATTATATAATTTGTATAGTTTTTCATACAAATTATAAAGTGTAACAATACATTTGATCATTTTGTATTAAACATCTTTATTTAAAAAGAGAAAGAGTGCATTCTATCCAATAATGTAATATCTTGATTTAAATGATTTTATTAAATAAAAAATGTAATAAAATAACAATATTTATAATAATGAACAACGTGGCATTATTAGTTAAAACCCTGTTTGCATAGAATTATCTTTGTTACTGCAATTAGTAAATATATTACATGAACAACTATTTAATCTCTACAATAGGACAGTCTGTTTCAGCTTGCTGTACGACGTGTACAAACACAAACACATCAGTACACAGCTCACACAATGGAGCCAATAATTCACATTTAAATCTAGAGATGTATTCATACTGCAATAGACAATAAACCCTAAACATTTGTCATATTTTCTGAAATAACAACAGCATGCCCTGACGTATGTGAAAACTCTCAAATACTCTTTTTAATAACACCAATTGATGATTATCTTGGACATATAAATATAAATATTACAAGATATCAACCTCTGACATTTGGTAAAACTTCCCACCCCCCTCAGACTAAGCTTTGTCCCATTCCAGCCCCCATTTGTGAGCGGGACTACATTTTGTTGTCAATGTACTGCGGGCTACTGGAGAACTGATCCTGCATGGCCCCAGATGCTGCACCCATGGAAGCTTGCTGAGCCGCTGCCTGGACGTGTGGGTTCTTCCATGCACCCGTGGTCAATTCCTCCTGGGCCTTGGACATGCTGCCTCCACTTCCACGGTACAAGTGATGGATCTGCACACACGCACGCGCGCACACACAAAGGATGCACCTTTACATCTGTACAGTATGTTTTGAACCTGCGCACACGTATTGAGTATGACTGCAATGTATGATGATGTGTAGGATGCAGAGGCCTGAAGCCCAAGACAAATGTCCCAATGGGACAATAGCGTATACCTTACTTACTTTACCTTACCTTATACCTTTACCTTACCTACGTTGAACTACAGTAGCTCCTCATTCTAAAAGACAAAAAGATGCAGCCTCCTACACCGACAGATACCATAAGTATGTTCATGTAAGAGGCCTATTCCATAAATGTTGACTGATCATTATATTTATGTTTACCCGTGAGCTATGTGTTAATGTAATAACTAGTGTGTATTATTTAGAGTGACAGTTAATTAAACACTCCCGACCTCTTGTATTGTTGTAGTTGTATGCTAGTTAATACTAACAAATCTGGCTGTAACAGACATTTACGCCATTATTTAAAGGGAGATTTTGCATGGTTTATAAAGGCATCATGTGTTGCTCATCGTACTGCATTGTATTCTCAGTGAGAGGCACCAGGAAAATGGACGTGTGAAAGATATGGTGCTACATGTGACTACAGTACAGTAGATGCACATTTCATTGTATATTTACATACACATTTCAAGTACATTTCAAAATATATCAAATTAATGCTTGAGGACACAAACCTTTCTAGCTCTTCACTTTATCCGCTACATTAAATGCCACAGTTGTTCCCCACAGGGGGGGAAGCAGCTTACCTCGGTGAGGGCGATGAAGGATAGAGTGGCCACACCAGTGAACATCATGGTGGGTACCAGCATGATCAAAGCTATTAGGATGTTATAACTGAAGAATGAGACGGTGGCCAACCAACCGCTAAAAACAATAGGAAAGAAGAAACGATTCGCACAACTGCAACAAGCCAGATTTTATGTCAGACAGCAGTTAAGTACTGCATCATGAACACCATGATTACTGAATACTAGCCGTTATAGGATTAGCCTTTGCTCTAGTTAATGATGCCAGTTCTGAACAGATGGATGTTAAATGCCAACAAATTGTGTGCACTTTAAAGATCGAAGTTTTAAAAGTTTTACACCGAATGCGTAAAACCTTCCAATTCTAAAAGGGTGACATTTATCAATTTTATGGAAGCCATAATGATACTAATTTCAGATCAACATGATTCAGGTGACATTTTGAAGATCTCCTTAACAGCTTCTTAAGATCCAATAACCCAGCTACCATAAAAGTTCAGTGGCCATTTCTGGTTGGTCATCCCTGTCATGCTATGAAAATACAGAGTAGAATACAGTTAGAGACTTTGAAATTATGTCAAGCTGAAAATGCTATACAAAATAGACATAGACAAAGCTTACTAAAGTTTTAGACAGATAAAATGCCAACTTCC
This sequence comes from Speoplatyrhinus poulsoni, assembly GCA_025447795.1. Taxonomy (NCBI): domain Eukaryota; kingdom Metazoa; phylum Chordata; class Actinopteri; order Percopsiformes; family Amblyopsidae; genus Speoplatyrhinus; species Speoplatyrhinus poulsoni. The sequence continues at coordinate 9,448 of JAOEGT010058570.1, forward strand.
ACTGTTTACTGTTTTTACACAGTGTAAATATCTTCATATTTACCATACTCCCCATCCAGGTATGCCTATGCTTTGGATGACACTGATGGCAACTTGGGCCATAAACACAAAGAAGAAGGCCATAAAGTTGAAGGAGCTGTCAGTCCTGTTGAGACACCACAAAACGCGAGATTCACACTCACACAAATTACAAACATGTAACAAACTTTAGAATCATTTGAGTGGACATTTTTTTTTATTTCTGAGTAACCTATATGCCTAAGTAGACATTGTAATTTGCTTTGAAGTCACTTCCTGTTCATTCCACAAGTCAGTTGAGACCACATGAGCTTTTAACGAACTGTTAAATTGGGGATTGTGGGTTTTTCGGTTTGACACCCAATTACAGTAATTCATAATAACACAATTTGAGCCATATAAAATCAGTGTGATATATTTTCTTAGTGTAGGTTTAAGAAATGTAGGTGTAATTTGTGAATTCTAAGTGTACAGTATGTAACAAGGCAATTATTCCACTGAAAATACTATGTCACAACAATGCTTTCAGACTATATCCAATACATTGTCTATTTCTTACTTGAAGGCCTTGTAGATGGGCCTGAACCAGCACACATAGGAGCAGGGAGTAAACATGAGGAGCCAGATGATGGCCAAACCAAAGTTGGTCACTCCTCCTCCTCCAAACATCCAAGCAAAGCAACCAATCAGATTCACTACCAGTGTGGCACTGTTTACTGTGGACCCAAAAAGCACCTCATAAGGACTTTTTGTTGTTTTTGGAACATGGAATATGTTGCAGTATGCAGAAATAAAAAATGCCAGAAGGCAAAAAGAGACAAATGGAATAAAAAAATATTACACTGGCAGCAAGTGGCACAGTGGTAGAGCGAGGAGATAGGTGATCAAGAACTCGCTGGTTCGAACATCGCTAACTCCTCACCAAGTGTCAAGCTGTCCTTGAGACACCTAACCCTAACTGTTTCCGGTGGTCGTGTCTCCTTGTATGGCTGACATCGCCGTGTGTGTGAATGTAAGGCAAATAATGTAAAGCGCTATATACTGTAAATACAGTCCATTTACCATTACAAGCATTGGGCCTTTTCACTTTCTTAATAGGAATGGCATGACTCCTACAGGGCTGTAACAAACTAATTGCTTTACTCCAGCTTTGCACACTAACAACACTAACAAATAATTCAGTGCCTTTTATCAATTTCATGAACCAAACATCAATAAAAGGTCCACTAAGCAAAGTTTAAACCAATGACAGGTATATTGTATATCATCTTACAGTTTATGTAAATCATGTACACTTGTGAAATCACAGTGCATTGTCCCTACAGAATGAACTATGTTTAGCTACATAGCATACTGTAGCTAACAAAGGGTAACAGAGGGCAAATTCTGCTTACACTATTATATGAATCTCTATCTCACATGTGCATATAAAACCTATTTCAAATAATGCACACTGAGGTGATGTAACATTGACATACGATGCAGACTCAAGGCAGAGGAGTTGTTAGCTGACCCGACAACCCTAAACAACAAGCTGTAGAAACCTATTTGCGCTATAAAAAGATAAGAAATAAAACTCTTCTATCTAAACCTGCATGTAACGTGTGTCTCACAATACAACTCCAACAACTACAGGACCAGGTTAAGTTTCTTACACATCCATAGGTGGTACATATTTTTGCAAATGTGTCTGTGCTGTTCAGGGACCTCTTCAAAGTCCTGATAAAAGCATGGCTTCAGTGGGATAAATCCGGGCAACGGAGGGAAGTTGGGCTCTGCAACAGAGATGGTAAATGAATGATAAGGCAAAATGTGTTTACACCCACATGTACCATAGCACAAATAAACCAAGTACACTACGCTGAATATTATTGCAAAACATATCTGAAGCAAAAGTATACAAATATAACAAGTAGGTTACTGTAAAACACAGTAACATGGATTTAAAATGTGAACCATGAACACGAGTCAAAGTGAAATGATGAAATAAATAAAACCTAGCTGAATACAATAAATGAATACATAATTTATTAACTTAACTACATTCTTAAACGTTATGGTAAACATATGATTTACTTCATGTATGCTTACCAGACATAAGAAGATGATGTGGATGTTGCTGTCAGCGTTGACTTTTGTCTCAAGATGAACCTGTTAGAGCAAACAAAATGAAGTGTGATCCATATGGTACCACGTAATTAAAAATATTAATATGGACTGGGTGCAAACTGGAAAGTATATTGTTGTTATATCTGAACATAGGCATGCTGTATGTGCTGTAAAAGAGGCAAGTTATAGGCTTAACATGGAAGGATTTGGAAGACTGCATGTTGAGCTTATGCTCAACGGTTTTATCGATAGAATCCTCCCGTTCACAATCCTCCCCTCCCAAATCAGCTAAAGACAGAAATGTTCAGTGAAGCAAGCACATTTTTACAGTCATAACTTGAGTTTATGAGAATGCCTAACAGAAGAATAGTCGCAATGATTAGACTTTTGGAGCGAGTTTGTTGTTTGACAGACTTGGAATTTCTATTTCCTACAGTAGCAAAACGTAATCAGCTTACCTCTAAAGAAAGCTGATTGCGTTACAATGCACAGTTTCTCCACAACATGACGATTGCGTTGAATATGAGGCGTCGATCAGTGGCTCCTTATATCTAGAACAAAACTTTTTTTTTCTGCAGAATCAAATCTGGACAATAAATCGTGGTAGACTAGACTGACGTCGCTGCCCGGTCACCAAATGTAAATATTCTGTCATTTGCTCAGGCCAATGGACGGGCCTCTGTAATCCCTTCTGCTTTCGTGGTCCAATTGCAGTCACTCTCTGTCCGTGGTGCTGAAATAGGATTTACAGCAGCGGTAAACACAACGGTGTGATAGGGGAAAGAGGTGGAGTGCCGCAGTCAGACTACCATCACTGCTCATGCGTAATTAATTAAATGGAACCACTCGAAGCATTAAGCCATAATCAGGCTATTAGTAGGATATATCTGTACACATTTTGAAAAGAGTGCATTTTCTGATTTTTGACACTAGAGGGCGACATAAGAATTACTTATGAATGAGGCCTATAACTCGATGGATAGCAATGAAACACTAAATGGCCTGTGGTCTCTTTCTTCATTCTACTATGACTAGTGGCTTTCGTTATATTTGATCTTTCTCAGATATCTACGACTACAGTGAAACAGCGGTTGGCTCGTTTCAGCGAACTGGAACACTGATACTGACAGTGGCTTTTACTATTTTCTTCCTTCTTCTTTTATTTATTCTTTTATAAATTCACTTAAGATTACTTTATATTCCAAAGTCATGAAAAATACAATAGTAATTATTAGAAACTATTAGCTTTAGTAACTATTTGCATAAGATCTTCGGCATTTGTATTACATTGTCCCAGTTCAAAATGATATAAGGCAGTGGGCCGCTGGCAGGTGCGGTGGTGAGTGCTGATGTATTTCAAGTGTTTCTCATTGACCTGGATACTGGGCAGAGTGTAATTCTCCAGCTGGCACTGTTGTCCACTGCTCTGTAGAGTGTGTGTGGAGAGATATACTTGGATGGGTCCCAAGTAAATACAACGTATTGGCAGGAATCCCCTCTTACTTGGCAACGGCAAATTTGGATACATCTTTTTAATTTAGACTAGATTAATTTAAGGCAATTTTTCAACGAGACGTTTTATTTATTTATGTATTTATGTATTGTTTTTTTTTTTTTTTTTTTTTTTTTTAATTTTTTTTTTTAGAAAATGCCAGGGACAAAGACGCTCTGCATAGTTTGAAAACACAAATTTAGTGTCGACAACAACACGAGTATAGCTATCTATGTAATGTTAACTATGTGTTTGAGGGTTGTCTGACCTTAAAAATGTTATAGACTTTTTACCTTGTGTAGGTATTATATGTATATCTTATTTTCCACTAACAATCAAAAAACAGTGAGATAAACAAGTCAAAACAACAATACATACTGTACAATCCATTTTAAGTGCTGTCAACATTATCTGGTGAAATTGTCAATTAATATATTACAATTAACTAAATTAATAAATTATGCCACAGGACAAAATACATTATTCTTTTTATTAATTATATTGTTGTTATATTTTATTATTGTATCAATACATATCAATACAATGTATAATATTTATCAGTGTATAGGTTAAACAGGGGTAACACATATGATAAATATGTGTTGTTAGAGGTATAAAAGTTAAATCCATTCAAGGTTTTTACTAAAGTTCAATATTAAAATAACATTTGCTGAATGAATAGTATTTAGGCCTGTATATTGTCTGAAATAAAGATAAATATAAATTCAAATGTGTGACACCACATTTACAGTGGCATGAGCAAAATTATAATTCTGTTTTGAAAATACGGTGTATAAGCAAGTTGTTGAAAAAACATTGAATATAAGATTTATTTCATATAGATAAAGAAGCCAAAGAGCTTTCTGCATCTGTAGGATGTGACAGCTGACAGGTTTGTAATTTAGTAAGATGTGCCACAAGGTACAGATTCATTAATTTACAAGAAGAACATTGTGTTCCTGTTCATGAAAAAAAGTATTTTTTATTTTATTTTTATTTTTTAACAGTACTATAGATGATGGGTGTGGTAGTGCATGTGTTTTATAGTAGAGTTATGTGGGTTTACGTTGCCCTCAATCTTTGTTGACAGCAGATACACATTGTCACACTGTCTTACATTACACACTGTATGTGTAAACATCTCTTTTCATTTTGAAAGTAGTCCTAGAATTAATAATCACATTTTTTTTAAATACATGTAATCTGATTCCCCTATTTTAGCTGGTAACTCTATGGATTACAGATACTGTTTTTTGTAATCAGTTACTTCCCAACCCTGGTAGCAAAATTGCTAGAAGCAATTGTTGGGCATGCATTCTCCCCACTATCAAACTGTCTCTTTGGATATTTAAAAAAAACATCTAAAGTATAAATTCATCATTAAATGCTTCAACAGTGGTGTAAATTATATTGATTGGTGAGTGAGAGAAGTGAAATTGCACACAAACATTTTAATGACCCCTCTTCAAATACAGAGTTCACAATAAAAATGTATGGGAAAATACTGAATTAAGAAAATGGAAGGCATATCGAAAAACGTAGAAGTAGAAAGTTAAGTGAACCCAAAAAACGATTTCATAGTATACTTTATTGAAGTTAATGTGAACATGCTCTGTAAGAAGGTGTGGCAACAGCCCCTTATAGTTTAAAAATAACCAGTATTGCAGTTTTTGTAAGCCTGAAATATGTGAAGTCAAAAAACATGCTCCACTCTGATTTACTATTGTTTAATTGTTTGAGCTGGCTCCTTGCTAGAACCAGAGCATTGCCTAATACTTAATATGAATACTTTGTGTTGGAATACCTACCTTTCTTATTTTCAATGCATACTTGATCAGGTACTGTTGTAAAATAATACATTGTAATGTGGGCGTATCCTCCTGAGATCCTGTTGGTTTGAGGGAGCAACACTGCCCCCTAATGTGTGTGTTATTTGTACGCGTAATGGCCCCTTCTGCGAACATCTGTGCACAGTGGAAAGCAGACATTGAGGCAAAAACTACTCTCATACTGTCTCCCCATTACTTACACAAGGTCTCTCTCTCTCTCTCTCTCTCTCTCTCTCTCTCGCTCTCTCTCTCTCTCTCTCTCTCTCCCACCCTCTCCTTCCCACCTTCCTCCCACCCCACTTACAGCTGGGGTGAAACTGGAGTGTTTTGAGGCTGGCTTTGGGGAGCAGGCATGATTGAATTAGTTCCTGTGGTGAATGAGGAGGATGGCTGGATGGAACGTGCTATGTTACAAGGTTTCCCCCACGAAATGAGGTAAAGACGGCCTAATGAAATGGCCATCTCAGGAAGCGTTCCCCTTTAAGCCCCTGCTGGCTAACGCCACGATCCATATTAAATGCCATAGGCCTTATGTGACGTTTATCTGTGCGTGAGCATATAGCTAGGCCAGGGAGCGATGTCACGTCTGACATCTTTAAACTTCGCCAAGGCCAAGGAACTATATGTTTTCAGCTCATCAAAGACTGGCTTTGAATTGGCTTTTGAATCTCTTTTAGACGAAACGCACAGAGGCCAACAGAAGGTCATTTTGGTCTGTGAGAGATCGTTATTGTCCCTCTGCCTATACAGAATGCCTCTACCGTCTCAGATATGAGAACCTGAAGACAATACCAGTCATCAACAACATTGGATACGTGGCAATGAGGCAAGGGAGACAGATTTCAGTCCCCAGCATCCTCGCTTTGCACTTGGTTCACCTTCAGCACGACTATGCAGCTGTGGGAGCTCCAGTCTAGCCAAGCCTTTCACGGGCCGCCATGTACATAGAAAACCATAGGCTAGTTAGAGAGGTTATTCTCCGAATTCTCTCTTTCTCTCTCTCTCTCTCTCTCTCTCTCTCTCTCTCTCTCTCACTCTCTCACTCCACAAAGAACAAACAAGGCCACCATTGGGCACTCACAATGTAGTTTTCAGGCTAATTAGGGTAAGAGGAGTCTCTTTCACTGAGTGGTGGTTCACCTGTATCTGTGAACACAGCCTGCCTCCTCGTCAGATATTTTCCTTATGTAGAGAAGAAATAGGGGAAGTCAACAGCCTCTCCCCACAGCCAGTTGTCTTGGTAACAGCATGGCACTGATGCATGGAGAAAGAAGCTGAACCCGACTTGTCTCTTCCAGTGTTGGGCAGCCACAGCAACTAGTTACTGGTAACTAGTTACTGTAATATTATTTTTTTTTTCAGTAGCTAGTAGTGTAACTTATTACTATTTCCAAAACGGTAATAATATTACAATTATTAATCCAAGTAATGCTGCATTACTGCATTACAAGAATCAGATTTCTGGTCCTAGCAAACATAGGGTACGGTAGGCTTATTGAACAAACCTGACCAATAATCTGGTTTGAGAGGCTACAATGTTTTCAATTTGTCTGAATGTTAACTCTCAACTATTTTTTTTTTTCCTATAAAGAGGATTCATGTCTAAAATGAGCTGGCTAAACAAGTCATTTTTCAGAAGGGTAGTGATTGTGAAAGTAATATAGTAATGTAACTATTAAATTAACTAATTACTTTTAATACCCAGTAATAAGTAATGTTATAAGTATAAGTAAATAGTAACTTAGTACAATTCTTGAGTAACTTGCCCAACACTGGTCTCTTCACACACTAGGATCGCCTACAGTACCAACATTCTATGGTTTGTTTTGCTGTTTTCTAATCTAAAGAGATCAAGAGAAAATGTTGCAGTTTGGTCCACCTCAGTCAACCTGAATCTAAGTTTCTGCAGACGATGAGGCAAATATTTATGTACATAGCGCTACATATTGGTTTTCCTCTTATCCAAAATGTATACAAATGTCCTTAAGAAATGCCAGTCAATCCAGGTCCAAATACATTTTTATCTGCATATGTGACTTGACAAAAACAGCTGTTGCCTTGTCAGACGTCTATCTCATTTGGAATTGAAAAAGGCCTTAGAGAACATGCAGACAAATGTGCGTGCACATGTGCACACACACACACTCACACACAAGAGAGAGCACACATATTTTGGCCCAATTGTTTCTTTTTGAGTGCATCCATTTTCAGGGCCAATAAGTTAATGTATTTTAAATTAGGTACGAATATGTTTTGGTTGTAAGACTCCCAGTATGCCCCCCTTGCTGCTCTAAATTCAGCACGCTGGTGCCTTTGTACTCCAAAAGTAAACCAGTTGCCCAGTCACCCACCCAAACCACTGTTGTCTTGGTTACTATGGAAACCCCTTCCTTTTCCCTATGCATGTGGTTGGCAGGGTCCCTCCAGTGGAAGGTAGTGGAATTACATTGTGGGTCGTGAGGCAATCGTACACTAAGCTCATACACATATCCAAACATGAACCATGGACTGGAGTGTACATTGTTTGTTCATTAAACCATTGGCTGAATATTTATACTGACCTGAAGAACAAGGTGGAATGCTCACAAATGTCATAGACTGTAGACAATTTACCAAAACACAGAAGAAAATATCAGAATATATACAAATATACATTTACTAAATATAAAACACAACTATATGAACAAATATTTTTCAGTACAGATTGTTATATAAATATGATGCCATTTGTTCTTATTTGGTTCCTTTTGATCATTCTAATTTTCTTTTAGCATACAGTATATTGTGCACACTTTTTTGAGATTGGCTGTGTTCTGTCTTCTGGCATGTTTTTCTAGCCATCCTTATCTAAGATAGTTAACCACTGAGACTCTCAGAAGTGTCACAATGCTTATAATGTGTATCATCAACCAGCTCTGTTGGCGTAACTTGTTTTTTAATTTGTAATTTGTTGGGCTTGGAGCCCAACAAATTACAGATGGTCTTGTGGTTTTAAGGGATAAGATTACCCAGAATTAAGAACATAATTTGGAACGGGCATGGTCATTCCCTCTGCAGGAACATGTAACCCACGTGAATTTTGGGTACTAGAACATTATACATGAAATCAAATTAATGTGAAACGCAGTGGTGGGCCGTCAGGGCCAGCAAGGCCTTCTCTGCTGGCCTAACATAAATCACGATAATAATTTGATTTGATT